>BQNB010047224.1:0-43249 GCA_026074375.1 Tanacetum coccineum | reverse complement strand
AGTAAAAGGACCGAGCATTTGTCACAATTCCACATAAATACTTTTTACTGTGCAGAAGCAAAATGGGTAACTCAAAACAAGCAAAATGCATGCTAACACCTTTTTGTTCACTTTTTCGTTTCTATGAATAACTAATGTATTTTAAGTTGATGACAAATTCTAAATATAACAAAAAAATAGTGCATAAACAAGTCGACGATGTCACGTACCTGTGCAACTGACAAATTACCCCGGGAAACTTCACGCAAGGCTTCTTCAGCCAACCCACCAACTTTCATATCTCTAAGTTATCCAACTAGACGACCCCGCCACTATTAAGAGAATATATAACATAGTTTAAGGACAATATGAAAGCCAAAAACACTCCAAAATATAAATATAACATTTTTTATGACTTACACTCTGTAATAAAGGAAATAGTTACCGGAGCACCACAACCATCAATGAATATTCACCCTCCGAAAAGAAACCGTGTTGTAAATTATAAATCTTTTAATCATTCTGGTTCTGTCGTTTGAAACTCTTGTAAATTGCATAGTGTAAAATACAAATATTATTGTGTGCTTCTTCACGAGTCAATGAATAAGGTTTATACAAGTCTTAATCTGTAATAAAACCATGATATTCGTCTTATCTTAAAAGGTTCCCGTACATTTAAGCACGTGTCACCATAACCACAATAATTGCCTCAGCCACTGCCATGATAATTGCCTCCACCACCACGATAACCGTCTCCGCCTAACCAACACCAACATCACGGCCTCCCATCTATCTCCTTAAGAGACGGAGCCAGAAGGAAAATGATTACTAGGGAGGGGCTACAATTTTTTTTCCAGATAATGTTAGGGGGGGCTTCGATAGTTTCCGATCAAAAAAGTTGCTTTTCGCCATTGAAGATAAGCTAGTCATCGGCCGGTTGGGGGGGCCGAGCACCCCCCAGCCCCCCCACTGGCTCCGTCATTGATCACCATAACTTGGTGAGTGTGTTTGTTTGTGACTGCACAGATGAAAAAGATTAGGGTTCATGGTCTTTTATAGCTCATGTTTAGGGATATTAGTTAAGTGGACTTGGGCCTAGCATACACTGAACACATTTATTTATTTTTTCAAAATGGGCCGAATTCTTTATGACAAACGTGGTTACTTACTAGTACAAACAAGCATGATTGCTCGCGTGATGCTGCGGGGCGTTAATTATTTTTTTGTGCTGGTTTATTTTTTCGGTCTCATGTTTAATACTTTGCTTTTTTTTCTTATATGGGCTTATTTGTTAGGGCCTCATGTTTAAAGGGTTTTTTTTTTGCTATTTGGTTTTTTTTTTAATATAATTTTATGAGATTTGGGCAAATATGTGTTAAGCATGATTGCTTGCGCGTTGATGCGGGGCGTTAAATTTTTTATTTTATTTTATTTTGTGTGGGTTTATTTTTCCGCTCTCGTGTTTAATAGTTTTTTTTATATGAGCTTATGTGTTGGCCGTCATGTCGTGGGTATTTTTTATCTGAATAATTCATCACTTTTGTAATTTTTTTTCCTATTTGTGCCGAGCAATTTTTTATATTATTTTGTACGGGTTTATTTTTTCGATCTCAAGTTTAATAGTTTCTTTTTTATATGGGCTTGTGTGTTGCGCCTCATGTTGCATGTATTTTTTTTATCTAAATAAATCAATACTTTTGTAAAAAAAATTCTATTTTATGCCGAGCGATTTTTTTTACATTGCCTATGTCTCATGTCGCAAGTATTTTTTTTATCTGAATAAATCAGTATTGTTGTAATTTTTTTCTATTTTGTGCCGTAATTTTTTTTTCTATTTTATGCCGAGCAATTTTTTTACATTGTCTATGTCTCATGTTTAATAGTTTGTTTTTTTATATATGCTTAAATCAGTACTGTTGTAGAAAAAATTTGTGCCGAGCGATTTTTTTTTACATTGCAAAAAAAAAACCAAATGGGTCGGCCCAAACTGGGAGCCCAATGGGCCGAGGACTGTAGAAAGGCTGGGAAAACGTCGTCGTTTCCCACGACCTATAGTATATAGATATAATTACAAAATATGTTTCTACACGGCAAGTTAGAAACTGATAAGACTAGAAATACAAAAATAGAAAACTAAGGGTGCATTGAGTTAGGAAAAAACATTCTTATTTTTCACAAAATGTTTTATGGAAAACAAATAAAATAGAGATAACGTTCAAATCAGTGTCCTCCGACTAAATTTTTTATAAAACACAAAATCCTTATTTTCTAGTTTAATACACAAAACTACAAAACATTTTTTCCACCTATTTCCTTTAAACCCCCTCCGGTATATTTCCCTACTCGTTTCTCTTATGGTAAAGCCAAAGATGATCTATATACTAACCAAATTGATTTATCTTTATATGTTTTTTATGTAGTTGTACGTTTTTATACGTTTTGTACGTTTTCACAATTTTTTTAACCTTTTGTACGCTTTTATCTAGTTGGACACATTTGCAAAAATAAAAGAGGTCATTGAAGTTTTGGCGATGATAACAAATGTTACACATTTGCAAAAGTAAAAGAGGTTATTGCCTGATTAGAACGAATCTTTACACTGATGAAATAAGAAAAAGAGAGGGAAATATTTGTAATGATGGAGATTGTGTTTTTCTTTCAAGTTGTGGCGGCGATGATAATTGCATACTCAACTACACATTATATTCACACATGTGGATTTATTTTTTATATGTTTTTTACGTAGTTGTATGTTTTGCAATGTCTTTATATGTTTTGTACGTTTTGTTCGTTTTTTTACGCCGATAAAAATAAGAAAAATGGAGGGAAATATTTATAATGATGGAGATTGTGTTTTTCTTTCAAGTTGTGGCGATGATAGCAAATGTTACACGCATTAAGTATAACTTTGTCTTATCAATTTTTATGCACACAATACAAACACATACTAACACGCTAAATGAAAATTTAAAATATGTATTTTTTTTTGGTAAAGGGTTTCCTCGGTAAATTATATTACATCAAAAATCATTGAAGTACAAAAGGATAAGGGTGAAGTCCCTTATCTCAGTCCAAAGATAGACACGCGCAAGCATCAACGTGTTACTAACTAACGCCCTACATAAAAAAGACATGTCAATCTTATGACTAACAAAAAAAAGTATAATACTTCCTATCACAACTATTTATGCAGATAATATAAAGATAACTCCATGTGCCTTATATCCAACATAAAACTTCCTAATCGTTTTCATGTATCCATATTAGACGACACAATTAACTTCAAGTAACTTCATAACTAACTTCCTTATAATCAAATCAAGCGTAAGTGACATGAACCAAACTTCACCATCATAGACCAGCATCCATAGATCTCTAGTAAAGAATTCAGTAGCATTTGTACGTAGAACAGCCTAAAATTCCATACGAATACAAGAGTCACATGCAGCCTGTAAGCAACTTGAACAAACCAAGTATAGATCCAGAGACGAACCAACAACTAGCCATCCAAGCAATCACGTTACCACCCAGATCCATGCACACTGCTATCACAAACTTCCTAGACTCAGCAAACCCATGATCGCGTGAAGGGATAAAAAAAATCTTCATCAAATCTATATCCAAATCCAAATCTAAATTCAAATCTTAATCCTAAACCCACCTATATACCAAACGGGCCCTAAGATCATGAGCGTGTAGAAGCTCAGCACAAGACCATCAAGCCACTCTCTCCAAACCCACGAGTAGACCATCAATAAGACCGCCTACATGAACCCTTAAATTAGGGTTTCGCAACAACACAATAGGTACCTCGTACCATACCAATACAGCAAACGATCCTAGTCCTTGCAATAAGCAGCACCAGGAACCAGTGATTGGTTTATCACTAATCGAAACCCTAAATCAATGATGATGATCATATGCATGTAAGCAAACAAAGAACCGGATCTATCACCAAGAAGAAAATGGCTACACCATGAAAGTTTAAAAGGGTTTGTACAATCTGCATTGAGCCAATAAGAATCAGAACACATGATCCACCCAAAGATAATACCAAGAACAACATGGGATCGGCAAACAACATCAACTTCAAAACCCTTAAAATATTCACCAAAAAACAAAACCCTAAAATTAGGGTTAGGGTTTCGGTTGTATTATGACTATTTCCAACAGATGAGTATGCTAAAGAACAGCACGTCACTTCTTTGATAAAGCACAACCCTTCATAACCGATTGCATACCAGTGTACATATTCATTCTAAAGAAATACACAATCTCATTTCCTCTTCGTATCACACCTACCACTCATTTCTATAAACTCTAAAAATCACATTCATCTATTTTCATAAACCTAAAAAGTCACAATCACAAATTTAAGATTAAAACATCAATTTTTCCCTCCATAAGCGGCATGTCTTTCACAATAATTTCCCGGGAATCAACATCTTTATGGAATGATTCGATCACGAGAACGCCATTGGTGGGTACAACCAATGTGGATTTCTTCAATGTGAGATTGCTATCTACTAATTTAGTTGGTTTGGTATGAAATACTTTTGGATCACCAACAGTTTATGAGACATATTATGTAGTCGGTGTACAATACAATGAAGGGCCAAGATACGACTATGTAGTCGGTGTATAAGACAATGAATGGTTAGTATTATGAAGGTAGTATAGCCTACGGAAAACACCATTGTCAAGACAAAAAAAAGCAACAAGTCAAAATAAGTGATGGCAAATTTCGGGGGTTGTATCACTGTATGTATGGTACATAAGTTTAAGTTGTTGAGTGTTTTTATGTTAGAAAAAGTGTGTGTGTGATGTTTTTAGTTGGAGGAAGTGCATGATATATAGGGGTAATAAAAGAGAGAGGATCTCTGATGTGTGCTTAAACACACATCATTTATGCCCTGAAATACACTATAAAACAGACTATAACTATAAAATGTGTCAAATTATATTGCAAATATGCTTGGTATGTGTTATTATGTCTTGCAGGTACAAAAGATTGAAAACAATGCAAAAACGGTAATTTTTAGGTGACTTTCGACGATGTTTTCATGTTTATCGAGATTCAAACGAACCTGGAAAAATTCCCCGAGCACTCCGTTAGAAAGAGCATAAAATTACGAATCTATCGGTATCTTACTCGCCCTTTGGACCTTTCTTATTTGAACCCTGTCACGCTTTATTTGAACCTTTAGTTAATTAAAATCTGAACCAGACCAATAAGACCTTAAATGAATTTATATGTGTATATATTATAAGACATATGCCTAGTGCAGATGGTCTTTGTGGTTAGCTTAGTTCCTCAAATGGGACGTCCCGTGTTCAAGCCTTGGCTTGGACATGGGTGAGGATTCTTCCTCGGTTGCCACGTGGCACCACTCAGGTGGTGACACGTGGCAATCCGACCCGACCTGGATCCAGCCCCGACTCAGTTATTGACCTGTTGAACTGGTCAACGGTCAACGTTGATCGACGTTGACTGGTCGTTGACTAGCCTTTGACTTGTCATGTCAGCAATGACGTGGCATTGGGACCCACACGCCAGGTGGCACCACTCAGGTGGTGACACGTGGTACTACTAATGATTGAATTGCAAGTTGTTAGGTTATAGGTTCGGATCACCGAGGCTCATGTGGCGGCAGTCTTGGAATGTCAGGTGGCAGACTGCAGTACAAGGTATAATCATTGGCTTGTGATCCGAGCCAATGACTGGTATGTTGGTTCAGAAGTCGCAGATTCTAGAAGGCTACGTGGCACTCGCCGGTTGGTAGAAAAGGGAATAACCAAGGTGTCAATGATGAGGTACCAGGTTAGGATCCCGAGCCAATGATTGGCAATCATTATCTTCTAGAAGGACACGTGGCAAGCAATTTTGGTGGGCAACCCTGGTATTTTTGAAAAATAGAGGGTTTTAAGGCATGGAAATGACTAAATTACCCCTCGTTTTGTTGGGCTATATAATTGGATCAAATGCCTCATTTCCAAACGTGTAGTGTGTGTAGAATTAGTTTTAGATTAGTTTTCTCTCAAAATTTAGTAGCTTATTTCTTTATTGCTTTAGGTTATTATGACTTCTATAAAAAGCCTTTTAAGCTTATTAGATTATTGTAATAAGATCTTATTTTGGTAATGAAGATGAAGTTTATGGAAGTTACTTGACATGCCAACCTTAATAAAACTATTAGTCTAGCCATTTCATGCAATAAAACACTACTAGAGCATGACTAGACTATGAGTAACATTTACTCTAATATAAGCACATAAAATTTACAACCGGGGTGTTTGGATTGCATATTCTAAACTATTTATTTACCTAAAACCAACATAAGCACATAACAACTCACTTGTCTTAAAGTGCTTAGAGACTCTAACCTAGGCACATAAGCAGTCCGCCCAAACACTCACATGTGCTTATCTGCTTTGTAAATATGCAAATAAACACTTAGATCTATGAATACCGAAGAATATTTAGGTCATTGATTGATAATAAAAAAACAGGCTAGATAGTTTTTTTCCAAGAAATAGAGATGTTGTAAATGGTTAGGTTTAGTATTTATAAAAGGGTGTGGTGTGTTGTGATTGCTGGAATGGGTGGCACACAGATTGCCAGCGTGGCTCATCTTGTGCAGGTGGGGATTGCCAGCGTGGCTCATTTTATGCAGGTGGGGATTGCCAGCGTGGCTCAAATGTTTTGGTCTTCAAATGCATTTTATTTTATCAATTTTTTACACGCTTATTTAAAAAAAGTTACCAATTACAATATTGCTAAAACTGTTTCATGGGATTAGGTGTCATACTCCCTCCGTCTCAAAATTATTGTCCCCCCGACAAAAAACACGTATTTTAAGAAAAGCGCATTTATTACTGCTTTCTCTTTCTTACTTTTTGTCAAAATGACAATTTTACCCTTAGCTAATTAATTAAAGTCTTCTCTAAAGTTTGTAATAATAATTTCAAACAAGGTTAATATAGTAAACTTGATCAAACTTTCTTATCTAGTTTTAGTAGTGGATAATTAAATTGAGACATCATAAAAAGGAAACGTGGACAATAAAATTAGGACGGAGGGAGTAAAAGTTAGTTTTATTGAAGTATAGGAAATGTTTAACATTATAAGAAAATGAAACAAAATTATAAACTTTTAATAACTACTTACAATTTAAACTATTAAGGTAGCATTTATTTGTAGAATAAATTTCTTGTTTATTCATTTTTGATTCGTTTGAGAAGTGAATGATTTTTCACTTTAAAGAAGATTTGAAAATTTTAAAAAAAACTCTTTTAACTTTGAGTTAATTTTTCATAATTAATAAAAAGGATACAACCACACGAGGCCGATGAACTTGTGATGAAAGGGTGAAGCTATTACCCGCTGGTGGACTATGGTGTAAATGTGATACTATATAAATGGTAAATCAGAAATCCTGTCTTATTTTGTTAGAGCGAAATAAAAGGAGAATTGAAAAATTGGGAATTTTATTTTTCTGTTAAATTAAGAAAGTGATAATTTCACTTTTTAGAAAATTGTTCAAAATAAATGATAAAACGGTTATTTTCGATTTTTATATTTTCTTATGAAAAAATTCCTAGAAAAATAGGTAGTTTTTCACTAGTTAAATACACTCTCTTATAATTCACACCCATATATACATAAAAAACACACACACAAATTAACGCTACTATATACTGTCGGCAGTATGTGCGGGTAATCGTCTAACTATTAAAAAAGAATTAAAGTTCAAAGTCAAAATATGAAAATCGAGAATTACACAACAGTCATTGATAAGGTTTCTAATGTTAGGTTACCCGGTGAGGGCGAGTCTTCTAGTAAAATATACTCGGATTAACCGAGGTATCCCATCCCCTTTACTGAAATAAGAAAAAGGGAGGGAAATTGTAGATCCCAATTTAATAGATCTTTCTACCCTGTTAAGAGTTGTAGTTAATATGAATAATTCCACACTAACTACGGGAGAAACAATGACTAAGAACACTATAAGTTATGCAGAAACTAACTTATAATGTTAAGAAGAACAATGAATATTAATGACTAAACTTTTGTATTGATTACTAACTATGAGATATGCCAATGAACTGATATCTCTAACTATGTCGTAGGGTTCCTTTTATACACCAAGGAAAACCCTAATCTTGGCTTACAAAACAAGTAAAAGATAATACATATATTTTCCTAATATAACTAATGCTTATCACATAAGCAGTACTAACAATACATACTAACAGTACTAAGTAACTAACTAACAGTACAAATAATATATCACTTTATACTAGCAGTACTAACTATAACTACCAGTACTAATATTACAACTAGCAGTACTAATGACTTAGTACATATTCTTCAATCTTCACTAGTAGTATCAATCTTCAACTAGCAGTACTAAGTCCTTCCAGCAGTATGATCTTGTAGGAGCCCTTAATTCCCAACAATCCTCCCCTAAACTTGTAATTGATCTCCAAATCATCAAGTTTCTTGAATTAAAACTTTTTGGTCTTTAGAGGATTCTTACAAACACTTTAGCTTCTGGGTCTGTTAGCTTCTGTAAAGATCTTCATAACTAAGTCGCTTGCCATCTCACTGTCTTTTTCTACTTGTAGTTTCCTGCTCAACATCAATCCCATAACTGCAGTAGTCAAAGGATAGCCTCTCTCTATCAGCATAAAGATGTCATGTCCTCTTAGTGAAGATACATGATGTACTACACTTGATCCATACAATCTCCAAGTCAAAGGATCATGCATATATCTTTATAGCTTCCATAATATATCATCTTTATCTAGTTCATTAAGTCTTTTCAATTCAACCCATAATGCTTTTTCCATGTCTTCTGCTGGTGCTGCTGATGTAAACCTCTCCTTAACTAATCTCCATAATATATCAAGGTCTTCTTTGTTAAATGCCTTACGCAAATCTTTAAAACTTTGATAAGCCTCTGTAATGTTACTAGCCCTGATAATCTTCCAATATTTCCTTAAGTCTTCAGAGTGAATTTCCCAATCCACAATAGGATACTTAGTTTGCAAAGCTTCTACTCTGAATTCTTTAACTGGAACTATCTCTAGCATCTTCTTAACATCTTCTTCAGATAACTCTTTTGGTTCTTCAGTTGACTGTTCTTGAAAAGGCTCTGAACTTGAATCTTGAGCTATCCTTAACTTCTTGAAACTTTCTTAAAGTGATGCTTCCTCTATAATTCTCTTTTTCTCTGACTTGCTAACTTTAGAATCCTTCTTGAATAAGGTTTGTACCTTGTTTTACTCTTTCTCAAAAATTGGTCTAATCTGATCATAGCTCATACCTTTGAAATAAGTCATCTTGTGATTGGCCATATTCTTCAAATATATCATCATGTTCTTCCTTGCTTGAGCTACTGTAACTGGCTTCTTCTTGAGAGTTTGATATCTTATCATTGAACCATATTGTCTCTCTTGAACTTGATCAACAGTTTTTTGCCAATCAATATTATCAGCTTCTTTTCTCTCTTGATCCAACTGTTTTTGTAACTTTAATGCAGCTTTAAAATTAGCTCTTTTTTGCTCTTGCTATTCTAGAGCTTTTGTATGCTCTTCCTCTTGAATATTTCTGGCTAACTCTTTGTCAATATCTTAAATATCTTCAACAGTACCAAAAAGTCCTGAAGCAGTACTAACTTGTAAACTGTCAGTACCTTTCCTTTTTACCCTTTCTTTAGAAGTCTCTGCAACAATTTTTGCTGCACTAAGAGCACTTAATTCAGCTTCAAATGTTTCTTGACTTTGTACTTCCACATGTGGAACTTTGCAGGAGTAACTTGGTGCTCAGACAAATCAAAATCATGCTCCACTCCTGCATATTCTTCTTCTATATCCGCATATTCTGTCTCTTCCATCCTCTCCTGTTTGGAAGGATCCTCTAAAGCCAAGTCTTCTTCTTCATCTGAGATAACCATATGTGCCTTCCTCTTTGTTGTAGACTTGAGTTTGTCTTCCAATCTCTTGACCTTCTTCACTAATTTGGTAAGTGCCTTACCATAAACCTCCTTAGTTATTTTGAGTTTTGTCTCCAAGCTGGCGACTCTATCAACTAATTCAGTATACAAATCCGTCAATTCTTGAAGTTTCATGCTGCCCTCAACACTTCTAGGTGTGTAACCTCCTGAGAGAGGTGTATCATGGGGCACAAAAGTTGTTGTTTGTGGAATTTGTGTGTCTTGTGGTTCTGGAGATGGGATAGTAGTGAAAGGTTCAGTGGTAGGTTCAGGAGAATATTGCGAGGTTGTTGGTTGAGATGTAGTGTGATGTGATGTAGATGGTGAAGAAGCAGTGGGTGTGTGTTGGGACTCAACAGAGGGTGTTAGTCCTTCACCCTGACTAGATTGGTCATAAAGTAGCATATAATCAAATAAAGGTACATGTACCCCTGAAAAGCCAATTTTCATGTTTCTAAAAAGTTTATGTGTCAAAGAAGGAGCAACATATTTTGCATTATGTGCATTAAGAAACCTTTTCTTTTTATCCAAAAAGATTTGTATAAAACGTGGATACATCAAAAATTTGGTTTTACTATCCACATTTTTCACCATACCATCAAAAATCATTTTTGAAAACTTAAAAGTCTTGTTTGTTGCCAAACAAATAATTGTAGTTGCTATATTACTTAAAAAATGTCCCATGAAGTTTTCTTAGGACTTAACCAATGTAAGATGGTATGAATCAAAAATCTCCATTGGGATGAAAATTTAGCCTTTTTAAAAGTAAGTTTGTCACTATCAGAAAGATACCCCATTAGAGAGAGTTGCTCAAAAATTTCAGTGTTGGGCAAAGAGCTAATACCATCATCATCTGCTAATTGGAGATGTCCCCTAACAGATGCTTCAGTAATAGAAAGTTTATGCCCATCAACTGTGGCAGTTATTTGTTGTTCTCTTTCATTGATCATTTCGACAGTTGCAGTCTGCCAAAACTGTTCAATTATAGAACGATAGATAGTAGAGTTTGCAGTTAAATCATACCTGATATGACTACCAGCAAGAAAATCAACTATCTGGTGGAACTCCTCACTTCCAGATGGTTTTTGAAGGAAAGCTACCATGTTATGTTTATCGCAGAATTCCATGTTTGCCATGAGTATAGATGCAATAGGTAAAACACAAAGATGAGTGCTGGGTTAAGGTCTTTTTAGAGTTAATTAGAGGTTGGTTAAAGTAATAGAGATTTTATAAAGAATGTATAGGGTTCGATCGAGAATGAGCAAAAGAATTGTATCTTTAGTTGGAATGAAATTTGTAAACAAGGTAAAGATAACAATTTTACAATATTAAGAACCTTATATACACAGTTAGTTGCGTAAAAACCTCAACGGTAATATTCAAAGAGTTGAAAATATGTTATTGACCAAACATTGTAAACGGTAACTAAGCAGTACAAATAGTACCCTAGCAGTACTAACATTTGTACTAACAGTACAAAGTTTAACCCACTAGTATGAAGAATTTGCCTAGCAGTATTAACATTTTCTCTAATAAGTATGCAACAACATGCCTCTATTCATCACAAGCACACTAGAAATAACTAGATAGACCTATTATAATTCATGAGGATCCATATTTATGCATGACCCATGAATAGAAGTTAAAAACTGTTAATCAAACTAAAATACTGCTTTTGACCTATTTCTTCCCAAAAATAACCTCAAGTCATCCCAAAAATGTAGGTAAGATTATAGTTTTTGGCAAACTACCAGCCATTAACGGATTTGAGAATTCTTTACAAGTTGCCGTTTTCCCTGGAATAGCCAATGCTTCATTGCAATAACATGGTGCATTGATAAACCATATAATTTTGGGAAGTCTTTACCAAGAGCCGTTTGCTTTGGACTAGCCAATTCTTGATCTTTATTAGACATGGTGAACTGATGACCATTTGTTGTGTGGTGATAAAACCAACACTTGAAGAACATCTATATTTCCAGCAATTGTCTTCTCAAAGCAGTTGCAATCCACATGACACAACAATAGTAACTGAACTTAGCAGTACGAACTTTTATACTAGCAGTACAAAGTGATAACTAGCAGTATTAACTAAGCTCCACAGTACAAACAGGTTATACCAGCAGTATTAACTCTGTCCTCAATAAAATGTGCATCATATGAACCTCAAAAGTCATCATAGCATCAACAACCCATCTTCTAACTAAATTGATCTACAAACTGTACAACTCTAAACTATACCATTTTGCCTCCCCTGAAACAATGCAGCTACAAGTTCATCATTCCAATGCTAACAATCAAGAAATTGAACCTGCTAACATCAAAAGCTTTAGTTAAGAGGTCAGCTACATTGTTATCAATGTGTATCTTAAGTACTTGTATCAGCTTCTTCTCATAAGCATCCCTGATAAAATGGTGCCTAATTTCTATATGCTTGGTTTTGGAATGAAAAACTGGGTTTTTGACAATGCAGATAGTGCTCTCATTGTCTATGAAAATCCTTGTGTTCATAAAATTAAACCCATAGTCCAGCATTTGGTTCTGTATCCATAAAACTTATCCACAGCAATTTGCAGCAGCAACATACTCAGCTTCTGTAGTAGAAGTAGCCACAATGGTTTATTTCTTGCATTGCCATGAAATCAACCTATGTCCAAGAAATTAACAACCTCCTATTGTGGATATCCTGTCAAGGTTAGCACTACCATAGTCACTGTTTGAATAAGCTACCAAGTCAAAAGATGACTCTCTAGGATACCAAAGGCCTAGTTTGGGTTTGCCTTTGAGGTACCTAAAGATTCTCTTCATAGCTTGAAGATGCAAAGTTTTGGGAGTAACTTGGAATCTGCTACAAGCATACACGACAAACATAATATCTGGTCTAGAAGCAGTTAAATACATTAAGGAGCCAATCATTGACCTATAAAGATGTACATCCACATCTGCTGCTTCCTCATCCTTAACCAGTTGCTTATCAGTCTCAATAAGAGTACTTATAGTCTTCACACTCATAATTTCAAACTTCATCAGGATCTCTGCAATATATTTATCTTGACTTATAAAAATTCCATCTTCTTTCTGCTGGACCGGTAATCCAAGAAAGAAGGTGAGTTCTCCCATATAATTCATTTGGAATCGGCTCTTCATCAATGCCTCGAACTCATCACACCAAGACTTATTTGTAGAACCAAAAATAATATCATCCACATATACTTGTACCAGCATGATATCCTTCTTGTCCTTCTTTATAAACAAAGTCTTGTCAATAGCTCCTCTTCTATATCCACTTTTCTCCAAGAAAGCAGATAAGGTAGCATACCAAGCTTTGGGAGCTTGATGTAATCCATACAAAGCTTTCACAACCTTGTAGACCTTCTTAGGGTACTTAGGATCTATAAAACCTGGAGGTTGAGACACATACACTTCCTCATTAATTATGCCATACAAGAAGGCACTCTTTACATCCATTTGATAAAGTATGAATCTCATATAAGAAGCAAAGGCCAAAAAGATCGTGATGGCTTCTATCCTAGCCACAAGAGCAAAAACCTCATCATAGTCTATCTCTTCCTCTTGTCTATATCCCTAGGCAACCAATCTTGCCTTATTTCTAACTACAACACCTCTTTCATCCTTCTTGTTCCTATAAACCCATTTGGTGCCTATTGCTCTCTTTCCATAAGGCAAATCAACAAGAATCCATACCTTCTGAATCTTGAATTGCAACAGCTCTTCTTGCATAGCATCAACCTAACTTTCATCTACAAGAGCTTCAGATATCTTTTTTGGTTTAATCTGAGATAGGAAGAATGCAAACAAGCAGTGCTGGAAGTCTTTGTGATTGTTTCTTCTTTGATTTTAAATATAACTTACAAGAGCATGTGCTCCAGAAGTCTTGTTTACTTTGCTCATTGTTTGAACTGCTGAGGTAGGATCTCCAAGAATTTGTGATTTAGGATGAATGGTGTGTATCCTTGATGTGGGAATAGGACTAACATTCACTGTGTTTTCTAAATTTGTGAAGTCAGCCACTGCATCCTCATCATCATAGGATGCATTGGTAAAAATCCCATGACTTGCATTTTTATATATATCCTCAAGAGCAGGTATTTGTGAGTCATCACATTCAGCAGATGGTCCACCAGTACTAAAAACAATGGCAGTACTAACTAGTGTACTAACAGTAGTAACTGTGTTAGTACTGGTATCTCTAGCAGTATTAACTGTGTTAGTACTGGTATCTCTAGCAGTTCCTGCTTGATGAAGCAAATTCCGCTGCATCATTAGACTCTTTTTCTTGTCTCTTAAGCCTTTTAAGCTCCTCTAGAAAAGCTTGTTCTTCTTAATCAACTGGCTTCTCATTGGATTTTAAACCAGCATCCTCATTAGGCTTTTCACCTCCATTCTTTACTTTTGAGCTCTTGACAGTTGAAGTATAAGAATACCATATTGGTAGAACACAGTATTCTTGAGCAGGTTCAGCTTCCTTTTCTGAGTAACCTGTATCAACATTATCTTGTCTACCTGTACTATGATTAGCTTCTTTTGGACCTGCAAATTTGTTAGCTTGATTCTCTGATCTAACAGGCTGATAATTCATTGAATCGGTTAAGTAATCAAGATCAAACAGCCAAGTAGGTCCTTTCCCTGCAACATTAAGTTTGTTCTCTAAAAAGTTTACATGCAGGTTTTCTTCAACTCTTTTGGTGTCTAGGTTATATACCCTAAAAGCCTTGCTATTTAGGGAATACCCAACTAAGAAACCTTCATCAGCCTTTTCCTCAAACTTGCCCAGTTGGTCAATGGTATTCAAGATGGTCACATGGCACCCAAAAGGTCTTATATAGCTTATGATTGGTATCTTACTAGTTATAAGCTCATAAGGAGTCTTATTTTGAGGTTTGGTTACTAATTCCCTATTAAGAAGATAACAAGCAGTACTAACTGCTTCAGCCCAAAAAGTGTTAGGTAAAAATGAATCTGCTAGCATTGTTCTAGCAGCCTCAATTAGGGTTCTGTTTTCCCTCTCAGCAACTCCATTTTGCTGTGGAGTTCTGCATTACTATATTCTCTCTTGATCCCTTTTGACCCACAGAATTCAATCATGTCCCTATTCTTGAATTATGTACCATTATCACATCTAATAGTTTTAACCTTTTTCTTTAAGTGGTTTTCAATTTGTCTTATAAAGTCCTTAAGGATTCCACTAGTTTCATCCTTAGTTCTTAAAAAGAACACCCAACTAAACTTGCTAAAATCATCAGTGATAACCAGGCAGTAAGTCTTATGGTTTATACTCCTAACAGATGTAGGTCCAAATAAGTCCATATGCAGAAGCTGTAAGGGCTGACTAATAGAGCTTACTGATTTGGCCTTACAGGAGGCCTTGTGTTGCTTTCCTTTTTGACAAGCAACACAGGTATGGTCATTTTGAAAAATCTTGGAAGGTAGACCTCTCACAAGGTTTCCCTTCACAAGTTTGTTTAAGGTTTTAAAGTTAACATGACCCAACCTCCTATGCCATTTGTTAGATTCATCAGTTGTGGCCTTTGCAATCAAACAAGCTAATCCAGTAGGAACAATGTTCTCTAAGTTGAAACTGTACATATTGTTTTGTCTAGGGACTCTAAGTAATACTTGATTTTCATCAGGCAACTTAAAATCAGGAGACAATACAAGACATTTAGTGTCTGTGAAGAGAACCTTGTTCTTCTTGTCACACATTTGTGACACAGAAAAGAGATTAAACTGTTGTAGTTCTTTCACAAAGGACACATCCTCAAAATCTAACTTTCTAGTTTTTATTTTACCTTTACCAGTTATGTAACCTTTACTACCTCCAAAAGCAACAGGGCCACCATTATAGTCTTGATATTCAGCAAGATAGGCCTTGTTTCCAGTCATGTGCCTGGAACATCCACTATCAACAATCCCTTTATTCTTCAAAGCTTTATGTGGATCATCCTGCACATGAAAAATAAGAGAAATTAGTTTCTCTTAGGGACCCAAGCCATTTTTGGCTTGGGTCTGCCTAGTGGATCTTCAGAATTAACAAATTTTCTAGAATTTGATCCACCATTGTGTTTGGAGAATTTATTCACATAGTTCCTCTTTGGTCTCCAAACACAATCTGCTGAGGGCTTAACAGCAGTTTTCCCTATGCCCCCAACAACACTAACTGCTTTGTCCCTAGCAGTATTAATCTTTTGATTTACAAGATTTGTTTTAAGTGTTGTTGTTCTTTTAAATGGCCTTCTAACAGGTGAATAAGTTTTATGAAAAATAGTTTTTGGTCTAACATTATTCACAATAGGTTTGACAGTATTAACTTTCCTAGCAGCATTAGTTTGTACTGCCTGACTGTTAAAATAATGTCTAGCAGTATTAACATTTTTAGTATTGCTAGCTCTAGCAGTATTAACTAAAATTCTGCCAGTTCTAGTTAATACTGCTGTAGAAAAAAATTGATTTTGGTGATTCATTCTTTGCACATTGTTCCATACTGGCCTATTTTCCCTTTGAAGAGTACCCTTACACATCCTTTTGTTCAATTCAGCTTGTTTAGCCATTCTTTTCTCATGAAAATCATAATCTCTAATAAGATGGCTAAAACTGCCACACAAAACATGCTTTCATAGTAAATCCATATCCCAAACCTAGATTTTGAGATATTAAACCATTACAATCTTTCCTATCAACTTTAGGACTTTGACTATATGTGTGTTGATTTTTAACAGTTTCCCTAGGAGTTTTTACATGCTTAGCAGTATTAACAAAAGCAAAACTAGGTTGTTCATGTTCTTTTGAAGGTGTAGTCACACAATCATCATTACTATCTGACTCATACTCCTCAATGATAGGAGCATCAGACTAGACTTTAGGTTGACTTACTACTTTGGGTTCATTGACAACTGGTTCAGGCAAAGATTCAAGTGTTTCTTCACTAGAATTGGATTCATAAGAATTAAAGTCACTGCTCCTAGTATCAGATTCACTAGGTTTAGATTGCTTTGGACCCTATGTAAATTGTGATTCATTTATTTCTTTATCAGGTCCAGAAGGGATGTAGATCCCTGTCATTGGTGGGGGAACTACATGCATCCCTTCTGCATATTTATCATTCACAGGACTATCTTCTGTATCACTAGACCTACTATTAAACACACTTTGAAAAACTTCATTTTCATAGATTAAAATTCCTTAATGCATTTGGTCTCCATACCCAAGTCCAGCTTTATCCCTGACACTCATTTGACTATTAAGCAGTTTATTAAGACCTTTAGAAGAATTTTGCCATTTTTTTAATCTAGTTTTCAATTCTTCTTTTTCTTTTTCAGCTGCTGCTAATAGTTTCTTATGGTATGTAAGCACATCAGTTTTATCATCTAGATCAATTTTTATAAACTTAATCTTTTCTTCATACCAAAGTTGATTTTGCTGATAGGTGACTAATTGAGCCTATACCTTTTTCAAAGCTTGAGTATAAGCCTGTATTTCTATGCTTGCATCACCAAGTTGTTCTCTTTGTTCATCATATATTTTTTTAAGTTTAGTATATGATTCTTTACACTCTTTTGAACAAGAAGTTACCTTAGTGTCTGAGCCTGAATTAGTGTAAGCCATCAAAGCATAGTTCTCTTGCTCATCTTCTGAGTGACTGGTCCAATCAACAACATCTCCATCAAGAGTCACCAAAGCTTTAGATCCTCATTGTTTACAAAGTCTCCTCCATTGTCTTTATTCTTTTATTCCTAGTGTTCCAAGCATCTATCATACCTACTTTTCTTGATTCACCATTAGTTTGCACTCTCTAGCAAAATGCCCTGTCTTGTGACAATTGTAGCACTCGACTTTGGTTTTGTCAAAACCAACCGGTTCCTTGGCATCAAATTGCAGCTTTCTACCTGTCTTTTTGTATATATCTTTTCATTAGATTGGAAATCATGGCACCTGCCATGTTGCTAATCATCATATTTGTGGACTTACTATAATCTAAAACTCATAATTGCTTCTCATATATCCTCATGATCCACATATTGGTGGACAACTTAAGGTGTTGATTAGACATAGGAAGGGAGTTGGATGTAAGAGATTTTTACATTATGATATGTTTGTACCAAAAGTTGAGTAACAAAATCATGCTTGTGGATAAAATCATTGTAAGGAACTAGGGTGTCTCAGAAAACAAATGCCACATTCTGCGTGCTAGAGAATGATGCAGTAGAGCCTTTAACATCAGGCTTAAAAACTCTAAGATTATTATATAGATCATCAAAACTAAGACTGTCCACTCCTGGCTTGGTCCTCGATTAAGGAAACTTGAGACACAAGCGCCAGAAGTAGAGACCTAAGGATTTGATTTGCATATTAATGGAGACGCCTGCACCTTGAATCTCTAGT
Organism: Tanacetum coccineum; assembly: GCA_026074375.1. Taxonomy (NCBI): domain Eukaryota; kingdom Viridiplantae; phylum Streptophyta; class Magnoliopsida; order Asterales; family Asteraceae; genus Tanacetum; species Tanacetum coccineum. The sequence goes on along the minus strand of BQNB010047224.1, from coordinate 24,872 downwards.
TATACTCAGAAGGACTCGGAAACCGGTCATAGTCTTTATGTAGCCCCCCCCCCCCCCCCCCCCCCCCCCCCCCCCCCCCCCCCCCCCCCCCCCAATTATGAGTTGTTACTGAAGAAAGCCTTCACAAAATGTTTGTTTTTTTTTTTTTTTTTTTTACTTTCAGGTCATATTACTCGCCTGCAATTTTTCTTTGATTCATCATTGAAACATAATTGTAGATTTGATAGCTTCCTTATCTTGTGTTGCATCAATCATTTTGTGAAATGTGTCTCGCATGATGATCTTTTGGTAAGCCATATGCAATGTGTCCTTACTTTTTTCGCGCTCGCTTTCTCTGGCACTAACATTTTCGATTCGCCGACATTCTTAGGTGGCAGATCCATTTATTAGAGAATGTGTACTCTGTAGATAACACTCACAGGGACCATTGCGCATTTTGTATGCTCTTCCTCAAATAGGTAGTCTGTATGGGCTAAATAATGTTCCAATTTTCATGGCCCATATGTCATACTCCCTTCTTAAGAATAGGGAGTTTGATGGTTGAGACAGTGTGAGGGGTTTGTTGTGTGGTGTTTGTGTTTTGTGGTGGTGGTGGTGGTGGAATATCATCATCTGATCCAACCATTGATTAGATTTGTAAGGTAGAGGTTTATAACTGGTGGGTTTTAGTTCTTCTTATCAGTGTTTCTCTACTCAGCTCTGAATACAATAGTCGTTCAAGGGATTTTACAAGTCTATGATTAGAACCGATAAAAATTTAACGGGATTTTACAAAATCAATAGAAAACCGTGAATAATTGATTGTTTGTTGTTTAAGGTTTGATTGTTGTTAGATTTCTCTTTTAAGTCCTTGTTTATGGTTTGTTTTGATGTTTTGATTAGTTTGATTAAGTGTCGATTTAAGTCCAAAGTCCTTGAGGTTTGTTGTCTAAAGAAGGTCAAAGTATAGCAAGTCTCAACGAAGAACGATTGTCAAATCTCAACCAAGAATGTTTGACAAATCTAAATAGACAAATCTCAAGAGTAGGCAAAACGCAATGCTTTCTAGACAAAACGCAATGCTTTCTATACAAAAGGCAATGCTTTCTTAGACAAAACGCAATGCTTTCTAGACAAAACGCAAGATTTTCTAGACAAAACGCAATGCTTTCTAGACAAAACGCAAGATTTGTTGAGATTTGGGCAGCATAACGTTGAGATTTACTTTGATAAAGGGTCTTCAGTAGGCAAAACGCAATGACCAAAACGCAGTGAGAGCAAAACGCAATGACCAAAACGCAATGAAGAACACCCTTTCAGTTAGACAAAACGCAGCCAAGAAAAAATCTTCAAACTTTCTTGAAAGCTACGAAATGATGTTAAAACCACCTAGTAATGATGCAAGGGATAGATCTAAGCCCGAAAGTACAAATCTTTAACACTTTTAACCACAAACAAAGATCAAATCTTGATTTTTCTTGCTATTTTTTTTCGAACAAAAAAACAAAAACAACCCACGAATTTTGATGATTTTGAACCACAAATCAAACACGAATCCACCCTTGAAGCTCTGATACCAATTGTAGGATCCCTTTAACACATACACTTCATATCATACACGGATCTAGATCAAGAAATATAGAAAGAGAGTGAGATGATTTCCTAGAGAGAGAAAGAAGAGAGAGAGTGAGATGGGAGAGAAAATAGAAAAGTGAAATGTTTATTATGAAATCAACTCCTTTCTTTTCCTTGGTGGAAAAGGTATATATATACCCCGACACTTAAAGTGACGTTCGGGATATTTGACTAGGACCCGGGCTCGGGTTTTGCTTGGGATTAAACCCGAAACATATACAATATTAGATTAACTATCGAGCCCGATTCCCGATACATTTCTATTACAACGTTAACTAATTGATTGACCGAGACTTAAATACATAATGAACGAACTTCATGTTCGACTCAATATTTTGAGGCTAACAATCTCCCCCGAAGTGAGTTCATTGATGACACTCCTTCATGAGATCATGAGATTGCTTTTGTCGTTAAGCTCCTGTGGTCTTGGTCTTTCTCTTTGTTCTTTGTTGTAGGCTTGTTCCTTCATGCTTTGCGATCTTTACTTTTGAGCCTTTGACATTGTCTTTAACGTCTATGCCATCTTGCCATTTTATAAACTTATAAAATACCCTAGGTGATGATTAACTATATAACAATTATATAACCATGTAAATAAGTAAATAGAAAGATTAGGGTTCTTGTTTAGACCTTAATGAAGATGAGTGAAGATGATACATAGGGCAGACGCAAGTATTTAACCCTAAATGCTTTCACAAAACCCTAATTTAACCAAGAAACCCCTAGTTCTTTTTTACTTGCAAAACCCTTTTAACCACTTAACTAATCATCCAATACACATTAGATATGCCTAACAATGAATCTTGTATGCTTGAAATACCTTAGATATCAAAAACTATGAATGTGTATAAGTGTGTGTTCAAGCCGTGGGTTATGAATGGGTTAGGAGAGTTTTTGTGTTTGATTGTTGTTTGTAAAATGGTAGTATATGTAAGTGTTGCTTTATGGCATACATATATAGCCTAAGTCATGAAGTTATACCACTTAAACAAAACTAGCAAATTTTCTTGACTTGTATTAAGGGTGCGTCCGGTTTAGGGTTACAAGAGGGAACCAAATGAGTTTTTTAAGTGATTAAGTACAAGCTAGGATTAGGGAACATGTTTGTGTCTTGTAAGAGATGATGTGACTAAACTTCCATGCTTGAATCTTGTCTCCTTTGGGTCTTGTGGTCTAGCCGTGAGTTGAAGCCCAAAAGGGAACAATAAGATGGTTAAAAATGGTGCTTTGATCCTTTGGTTAACAACAAGCATTGTTTAATGGTATTAGTGGAGATGAATGATTTAATTTCAAGTTGTATGTGTATGTATACATGATTTTCGGTTGTATCATGGAAGGGATTAAGTATTTATGAGATTTTTAGGTGTTATAGGTATTTGTGGGTATTTGTTGAAGTATATATGGGTTTATGGGTTGCCATGCATGCAAATGTGTATTTTTTATTGCGTTACGTAGACGTTTTACGTAACCAATAAAAATAAAAAGCGTAAAGTTATAAATTTTCATCCTAATAACTTTATAACACTTACTTGACGTAAACATTTATTTGTTTGATGCCTGTTTACGTTAAATGCTCATTTTTAGTTTACGCGATTTAACTTAACGATAAAAATTTAAAGTGAACGCGTAAAAGCCTAAAAATAAATAATGGAATAATTGAAGTCGTAAAATGACCTGAAAATGTAAAATGTTACAACTTTTGCTGACGTGGCAGTACTTTTTGTGTCATGGCTCAACTGTACCCCGTGCTCTTAGATTCCCTTCGACCTACATGTTCCACAAGCACCACACTTAATCCCGACTCTCATCAACCGCTCACCTTTTCGTTAGTATGAAATGATGGTCGATCTACACGCAGTATATAGTGCACGAAAATACAAGGTATAGTATTATTCGTTTATGAGAACATTGTTCCATTCGATCTATACATCACCGTTGTGGGTCTTATGGCATGTATGAGTTTATGGTAGACGACGACCTTGATCAATCGAACAGAGCCATGTCTTTGAGATTGACTATTTGTGGTATCTAGTTTGGTTCATTATTTGCTGGTATATTATAATCGTTATACCTTTACTTTGGGATTCAATTTGAGGCATCGATATCGGTGGAAGGTCGTCGAAACAATTAAGTGGATCGTAATTAAGATATAGCAAGGGTCAATATGCGATCCTGTGGACTTTTGATGATTTTAATTTAGATCATTTCTATGATGCATCAACAACAACAATGGGATATATGATAGTTAAATCAAAGGATCTCATAAATTTGGAGTCAAGCGTTAGAGTAATATGAGGGTATTAGTGTCCTTAAACATTAACATTATGTGAGCAAAGTAAAATCTTATATGTACATATCAATTCCTTTATAGAAAATTTTATTTGACAAGATAGAAACATGTGGCTTTTCTTATAACAAAAAGACTGCCATAAATCTAACAGGAGTGACGCCCATTGACATTGTGTATGAATTTCCTAATGATGAAAAAATTGGCCAAAGGTTACGGAAATAGAGAAATTTGAGTTTTACTAACCACTTAGTGGTGTCTAATTGTAAAAGCGTTTGATTATCACACTAAAATGTGTGAGGTGCAAAGTTTAATTGTTGCAATGTGCAAACAATTTTGAAATTACCACGACAACCTTCTAAAAAGAAAGAGTTTCAACTGGTTTTAGTTTGTGTGGCGACGAGTTTAAGCTCATGATTAACGTGACAACAAATACAAGCAATATTAATTAGAGTTAACTACATTGTTTGTTCTTGTGGTTTACCGGGCATTTCATTTTTAGTCTAATTTTTTGAAAAGTATCGTATCCTGTCAAAAAATGAAACAACCGTTACGTGTTTGGTCCAAATTTTCATTTACTGTTAGTTTGACCGGTTAGTTAGTGTTAAATGACAAAAATACCCTCATCTTGATGTGGTTAGATGACTAAAATCAGGGTTCCAAAAGGCACGTCATGGCGCCGCTCAGGCCTCGCAAAGGCACGAGGCGTGACCTCCACGCTACGCAGTAGATCAAGACGTAGGCTTAAGGCGTGACGTGAGATGAGAAGTGAAAACACGTGATAAATCGCGATAAGGCATTATGCGTGGAGGCTTTTTTAAATTCAATTTCGATAAAAATATTTTTTCATAGAAATGAAAAAGATTACATGTAAAGATAGTTTCTTGACTTTATTCGTTATGTATGACACTTTTTGTAAACTCAATATATTTGAAATATGATATAAATATACAAATTTATAAATATTTTCATATTTTGTGCCGCTTTAAGTCACGCCTTAAAAAACGCCATGGCTCATAAGGCGTGAGGCTTTGCCATGCCGCCACGCCATGCCTCACGCTATTTATAACCTTGACTAAAATACTCTCATCTTAGAATAATAGTTCTTTTCCTGTCACTATACCCCGGCTTCTCACTAATTTTTTGTAAATCTTGAGTTTTTAGTATTAATTATATAATAATAATAATAATAATAATAATAATAATAATAATAATAATAATAATGCATTGAGTGCTTTTAATGCGAAATGGAGATTGATCTTTTGAGTACTTTAAGTTAGATCGCTGCCCTAAAACTCATAAAGAAACTGACATATGTATATTTCACACGTGTTACTCAAACGGCTGAATATACTTTTTCCCTATCTACTCGACATATGGCTTTATGAAAGTCTCAAATGGAGGACCACACTTCTGACTGGATTAGGGTGGTTCCAATCTCGGGGTTGGGACAGACTATGAACGGTAGGACTTATCGATGTGTGTTGTGTTATCGGTTAGGTGTTCCTCTATTTTATGTACCGAAGCCGTGCTCAGCTTGCTCGAGGGTCTTTGTTGGGGATATTTATGGAGACCATAATGTATCATGTGCTGGTGTCGTTGGTATTAAACATCGGCATAACAGTGTACGTGATACCCTTGTCAACATCTGTTTTAGATCGGGGATTTCATCTGGTAAAGAAGTGAATATCGGGCTTGGTGGAGGGCGGGACAAACCCTTACGTCCAGCTGATAAGTTGCTTTACTCATGGGACGGAGACCTTGATGTATGTGTGGATCTGACAGTGTCTTCGCCCTTGACGCAAACGAGGATGGTTGATTTTGTGTCGGGTCGTGCGGCGATTGATGCCGCACAACGTAAACGCGTCAAATATGAGACTAAATGCATGGATATTGGATACGTCCTCCCCTTCTTATTCTCTTATTTTTGTGAACTTGAGAAGGATGCAGTGACATTACTAAAGCGGATCCGAAAGTTCTCTGTGTCTCAGGACATCGAGGCACGTGCTGCTGTTCATATTTATAGTAGGATCAACTTTGCTATAGCTAGAGGAGTAGAGGCTCAAATAGTATCTCGACTTCCCACTACTTTCTTGTAAATATCACAAAACGTCTAATGAAAGTGATGCTTCATAATTAAAAATAATAATAATAAGTGTTGTTTTTTTTAAATAAATATTAATAATAATATTAATAACAATGTTGTGTGTGATACTCTTGTCGGCATATGTTTCTGATTTGGGATTTCAGCTGGTAAAAAAGTTGATATTGGGCTTGGTGAAGGACGAGACAAATCCTTACATCGAGCTGATATGTTGCTCTATTCATGGGACGGAGGACTTGATGTATGTGTGGATGTAACAGGATCATCACCCTTAACGCAAACTTGGACTATTGATTTTGTGCGGGGTCGTGCGGTGATTGAGGCCGCACAACGTAAACGTGTCAAGTACGAGGCTAAGTACGTGAATACTGTATATGGTTTTCTCCTCTTCTCATTCTCTTCTTTTGGGGAACTTGAGAAGGATGCAGTGACCTTACTTAAGCGAATCAGAAAGTTTTCAGTGACTCAAGATATTGAGACACGTGGTGCTGTTTATATTTTTAGTAGGATCAACTTTGGTATAGTTAGAGGAGTGGGAGCCCAGATAATATCCCGACTTCCCACTAATTTCTTATAAATATCATGAATTTCTAATAAAGTGTTGTTTATAATATAAGTAATAAAACTACTACTACTACAATAATAATAATAATAATAATAATAATAATTCACAAGGGTTACTAAAATAGCAGAATCCACGTTTTACTCATCTCGTTTACGGATGGCTTTGTAGAAATCTCGATGGAAGATCACACTTCTGATTGGCTTACATCGGTTCTGAAATCTTGTTTGGGACACATTATGAATAATAAAACTTATTGGTGTGTGTTATGCTATATAAAACTTATTGGTGTGTGTTATGCTATATAAAACTTATTGGTGTGTGTTATGCTATCTGTTAGGTGTTCTTTTATTTTTTGTTTCAAAGCCGTGCTCAGCTTGCTCTAGGGTCTCTACGGGGGATATTTATGGAGACCATGTGTGTATCGTGTGCTGGTATTATTGGTATTAAACATCAACGTAATGTTGTGCGTGATATCCTTGTTGACATCTACTTTCGGTTGAAGATTTCAGATGGCAAGGAAGTTGATATTAGGCTGAGAAGTGAGCACGACAAACCCCTACGTCCGACAAACATGCTACCCTATTCATGGGATCGAGGTTCTTGATGTGTGTGCGGATTTGACTGGGTCTTCACCCTTGACGTAAACCAAGATGACTGATTTCGTGCCTAGTCGTGCGATGATTGATGTGACACAACGTAAACGTGTCAAGTATGATACTAAGTGTCCGACAATTGAATATGTTTTCTTCCCATATTCATTTTCTTCTTTGGGGGAATTAGAGAAAGATGTGATTGCCTTACTGAAGCAGATACGCAAGTTCAACATAACTCTAAGTTTTTGGGGCACGTCTTTAATATAATGAATTTTGATATAGCTAAATTAGTGAGGGACCAGATAGTATGTAAGGGCATCCACTTTGATAAAACTTTTTAAAAGTTAATAATAGTGCCAAATCATCATACAAAATTAATTCATAAACCCTTTTTATGTTATAGACCTTTATCCACTATGATAAACCTTGTTAAAGCTTTATAAAAATCTCATTCACCAAAATGCATTAAATTTACAAAATGTTCAAAATGTTGGATCTTTTTCATTCTACATAAGTATAAAAATCATCTCCACTATGGTTAAATGATAAATCTCTTCATCATTTTATAAACTTTTTCATAAAGGTAGATGCCCTAAGCTTCTCATTCATTTTTTAAATTTTCACTAAAAAGATGTTAATAATAAAATAAATGAAATAAAAAAAACAAACAATAACAACAACAACAATAATAATAATAATAAATGAGTGGAGGCCCAGATAGTATCTCGGCTTCCCTCTAATTTGTTGTAAATCTCTTGAATTTCTTAATAAAGTGATTTATCATAATAATAATAATATCTCGGATTCTCACTAATTTTTTGTAAAATACTATGAATTTCTAATAAAAGTGTTGTTTTATATAATTTTTTTAAAATAAAATAAAATAATAATAATAGACTTCTAGAGAATAATCAAAATGTAACGTGAACACAAAATTTTGCTAAAAATCCAACGCAACTAAGATCGGATTGAGTGTTTTCTACTATATTTACCCCCCAAAAAAAACTTCAGCATGTTCAGACACAAGCATAGATTACAGACTCCATAAATTCCCATTTTGATACCAAAATTCTTTGTCACATTTTAGGATCACTTGTCTTTTTTCACCTTTTTAGCAAAACTTACAAAAAAAACATATCTTAGTTTTCACCTTATAATAATTCCAAAACATATCGAAATAGTACTTATGAAGGCCCACACTTTTAAAACACTTCATTTTCAACTCTTTTGTTTATGACTTCTCTCTGAGCATCATCTTTGTCAACGAGAGAGTAGCTAGCTAGGGTTTCAAGAATCTTGGATTTTCATGTGTTTTAGGCAAAACCCAGGTCAGAATCATTCTCATTTTCATATTTTTGTCAATATTTGACTAAAAAGATTGTGTTTTATGCTAGTTTTTAGTGTTCTTGATAGTTTAAAGCTGTAAAGCTGTTTAATTTGAATATCCTTTTGTTTATTTGCATGTTTTTTTAATGAAAGATGCATATTTGATATGGGTTGTTGTTAGTTTGACTAAAAATCTTGTTTTTTCTATATAGTTTCAGTTTCTAATACCCTTATGTTTGTTTGTGTATGTTTTGTATAAAGATTAAGTTTTTTGATATGGGTTTTTGTTATTTTGAAGATTTGAGCTTAAAAGTTGGAAGAAACTAGTGTTGACTGATAATTGTCTAATACCCTTTTGTTCCTTTGCTATTTTCTGGTGATTTTTTTTTACCTTTTTATCTGAGTGTTTGTTAACTTTTAAGTACTTGAGCTTTATAATTGGAAGAAAACAGTGTTGGTTGATAATTTTTGAATACCCGTTTGGTTGTTTTTGTTAAAACATTGCATTTTTCACATTGGTTATTGTTATTTTGAAGATTTGAGCTTTCTAATCGGAAGAAACTAGTCTTGGTTACCCTTTTGTTTGTTTGCGTGTTTGTTCATATGGGTTCTTGTTAGTATGAAGAATCTGTGCCTAATATTGAAAGAAACTAGTGGTGATTGATAGTTGTTCAATTCCATTTTGTTTGTTAGTATATTTATTGCAAATACTTCTTTTTTGATTTTTTTATTCATATTGGTTTTTGTTGATATGAAGAATTTGAACTTGGTAGTTAATAGACGCTAGTTTTGATTGATAAAGTTTGTGCCTTCGTGTTTGTTTGCAAATTTATCACAACTATTATTAAGAATTTGAACTTGGTGACTCGTAGAAGATTTGTATATTTATCAATCAAAACGTGTTTGTTTGTATATGTATTGCAACTATTATTAAGTCATGAAGATTTGTTTTTTATTGATTTGAAGAATTTGAACTTGGTAGAAGCTAGTTTTGATTGATGAAGTTTGTGTCTTTGTGTTTGTCTAAGGGTTTTGGTTAACTTGAAAATAAAGCATGGTTTTATAGGTGGGTTGAGTGTATTTTGGGAGTAAGTAAGCCTTGTTGCTAATACTGTTCATATTTGTTTGTTTATTAAGACATGCTTAAAGAATCGTGACTAATGTAATGAAAATATTTTGGATTGTGTATCTTTTGTGTAAGGATGATGATGTGTAGGGTAGGAATAATTCAAGTCAACTATGGCAAAAACAAATCTTTTTTCTTAAGTTATCAGAGAGTTTCATGTGTTTTGTTTTTGGTTATATATTGTTCGGGAATTGTAATGGCCGGAAACTGATTGTAATAGGGGTTTTACTGTTTGAATATTTGAAATTCATAGTTGAGGAACTTACGAAGTTCATGATCTCAAATAAAACTCATCTTTAAGTTGACCCATGCCATTGGTATTTCTTACGAGTGAAAAGATAGGAGGGCTGGGTAACTGTTAACGGGTCATAATGGACTATTTTAGTGAATGGTTCAAACGTGTTTGGTTCGGGTTGACACACTAAATGTTTTGCTTACACTATATCCTCTCAAACAATACTTCTAGCTGATACGATATTTACATCTTAATATGCAAATTGTAGTTGCTTCAAAATGTGCATTCCTGGTCCATCTTATGAGATTGCAACAGTTGATTTTACAAGTAGTTCAGAATATAGTTTAAAAAGCTGCCCCAAATTGTGCTTTAAGACATGCTTTTTTATGTGGGATCCACCTAAACTGCAAGTCTTAATCTACCATTTGGACGATAGCCAATTAGCCAACCAAGTTTTGTGGAGCGAGTTAGATAGTTTGCAGTCTCTTGATACTCTTTGAAAGTATTTATAATGGCGCCAGGAATCTTACGCATCCAAAATTAATACTATCACTTTATGCTAATCAAGATGGTTATGGTAGATTAATAGACTGGTAATGTTGAGACAAGTCATTTTCTTTTGAGAAGACATTACAGTTTACATATGACATCACAAGAAGGGAAATTTTGCCTTTTCTCACGGGGTGGAGGGTGCATAATGCTTATTGGCATTACGTATGCTCAAAAAAGATTTAGAGCATTAGGATTCTCAAAATGGTAGACAGTTAGAAATTTAGAAAGATCACTTCCTTTTAAATGCTACGTTTTTGTCACAAGAGACCAGGAATGCGTCTATACCCTTTACACAAGATTTATTTACAAATACGAAAATACGGTTGAGAAGTGTGTGACACGTTATAAGGAACGAAGTGTTTAAGCATAAGACAAGTATTTATAATTTCCAACACGTATCTATCTCTAATCATGCCATGTGGCATCGGTATTACGACATGTTTGTTGCGTGCACTTAATAATTAGTAGCTACATCAAGACACGGCGGAAAAAAGGGAAATTGCATGCAATATCAGTTCATTTCTACTTTGGGAGACAAGCTGAAAAATTCTCTAAATAAAGTTATGAGGGTGTATGTTCTAAGTTTATTATCAAATAGTTGACCTATATGTATAACCCTTAACCAGTAATGTGTCCCTTGCTTGAATATGAACTTACAACATCGGCCCTTAAACGTCAATTTTAAACGTATGTTATCCAAAATAGATCCGAAACTACACTCCCTTTACGTGCATTTTCCTTGGATAAACATGGAATAAAAGTGTACCCGAGTTTGAGATATTGCTACATTTAGGGGTTACTAGTAATCTAGTATCTTGACTGCCGAATCTTGAAAAACTATGAATAGATTCTGAAAGCTGGTCGTAACCTATTTATAGGGAACCACCTCCTTAATAGACGATAAATATCTAATTGATCCAATGGCTATATTTTCTTTTCAAGAACATCTGCATAGCATCTCTCTTTTATAAAACTTTTCTTTTTAATTTGCCTATTATTTTAGTGTCTTTATTTGCAGCAAAAATGGAAAAGTTTTGACTGTTATAACAACACCAAGTTGCTGCAATAAAATGGCGACTGAAAGCCCAATTCGAATAATTGAAGCAAGCGGAAAATGGTCTACGAGTATGGGCGTTGAAGATATGGGAGTGATGTTGAAGGGTCAAAGATTTCAAGGACGAAAGAGTATTTTACCTCCTAATAGAAGCGGAAGTGCACCTCCAAGCATTGAAGGCTCGTTTGCAGCCATTGAAAATCTCATGTTTAGGCAAGACTTTGCACGCCCTAAAGACGCGACTCATATTTCTGAGTCTGAAGAGCAACTTCGTGCTGATCCATCCTATTTTGAATATTATTGGGCCCACGTGAATTTGAATCCTAGGCTCCCTCCACCACTGGTTTCAGGTGAAAACCGAAATCTTTATAGAAACGGGGCTGGATATAATAGGAGATTGACATCTTATGATGATTCTTTCAGCAGCTCTTTACGGTTACATCATAGTAATCTTTCTACTCATAAGGAAGAATCCGACGATGATAGATCGCCTGAAAAGGTAAAAGCTTTATTTTGTGCGGAAATACAAAAAATCAGAACTTATCTCTTGCGTTTATACATAAAGGGGTGTTCGGATGTGTGTTTGCTACTTGAAGAATCAGAATAGAATAAGATAATCATTTTATTGAATAATCAGAATTTTCTAAATATGATTATTACAACTTCAAGTAGAAGGACATCCAAACATTATATTCTACCACATATTTTACTAGAGGTGATTTTATGATTCTGATTATTAAATATCACATGATCACTTTCATAAGCACATCTATATACCCCCTTAGTATTGAAGCACACCAAAGCTCCCTAAAAATCCTAGACGTTACGCGGATACATGATACAAACATACACAAATATTATGGCTGCAAATATGTTAAAGTATATTTCCATACAGGAAGATCTTCCTCAAGCTCAATCACCGGTATTTAACCAATCTTGCTCGTTTAGACATGAATCAAATGAGGAAGCAGATAACCATGATAACACTGACCCCACAACCACTACTTTTTCAAGTTCATCATCGACAGATGGTAGAGGGGGGAATATGCTAATCAAGACATCCATGAACATAAGTTCAAATAGTCGTTCAGAAGACGATGTTTCAGTCTGCGGTGTTTCCACTGCTGATGTTTCTGGTATAAGAAATGGAATGGCGGTTCTTAATATATCCAACTTCCAGAAACTAGATGGTGAAAGAAATCAACAACACTGGCAACAAGAACACATGTACGCACAAAGAACCCCGTTCCCCATACATGCTTCCCATTCTCAAATTGTATCGATACCTCAACAATACATGGGTATGAATCGTTTTCTTCAAAATCCCCTCAATTTTTCTTCTGAGGTACGGCCGATATTGCAGTCCTCTGGTTTCACCCCACCACATTATGCAACTGATCCAGGATATACGACTCCCGGGAACCTTGTTTACCCCAATTTAGTGCCAACGGGATACTTTCCACAACAATACACCATAGGGGGATACGGTTTCAACCCATTACATATTTCACCATATGCAACCGGATATGTTCCCAACAGTTCTGTTCCTGCGCATTTTAGTGGTCAAAGTCAAACTTCTGGGGTCAATATGCAACATTTCAACAATCTTTATAGACATCCCGAGATACCCTTTGGTGTGGAAGAGCAAAAGTTACAAACTTTAGGAGGTTTGGGTCATGTTAATGTGAACTCACGAAGGGGAGGTCCCATGAATCCTTATTATTTCGGGAGCGCACCAAATCTGGATTTCTTGCAATTTCCAACTTCACCCTTTGCTAATCCGATAATGCCAGGGTCTCCAATAGGTGGGGTTGGTCACCCTGGTAGGAGAAACGAAGGTGGGCATGGTGGATGGAGAGGTCATAATGGAAATCATGTTATTAATGATCCGAAAACGTATTCTTTTCTTGAAGAGTTGAAATCAGGTAAAGGTCGTAGGTTCGAGCTATCCGACATTTGTGGACGCATTGTGGAATTCAGGCAAGTTTTAAAGCTGATTGGTAACTCTAAAGGTTGTTTTTTTTCTTCCGTTAAATGAATTGATTTAGTTTTACGCTAACCGGTGCAGTGTTGATCAACATGGAAGTCGATTTATTCAACAAAAGTTGGAAATTTGTAGTAATGAGCAGAAGGAATCTGTATTTAAAGAAGTTCTCCCTCATGCTTCTAGACTAATAACCGATGTTTTTGGTAATTATGTTATTCAAAAGGTGAGATGTCAATATGTATCATATACTTTATTTCGTGCATCTTTGATTACATAATAAGTGAACATGTTCTCCAACTAGCAATAATCACTTTCAAATTCACATCTAAACTCCTCAATAAACGTTTATTTTTTGACAGTCATTAGACATGTCGGTTTATACTAAAAAGTTAAAAACTACTTTAAAAGTGAACCATTTTAATTTCAATGCCACACTCGAAAAGGAAGTGCTTCCATTATTTAGTCCGTATTATATAAGTGAAGTTGGCTTATTTATTGTCTTTCGTAAATTTTAGTTTTTTGAGTATGGAAGTACTGAGCAGAGGAGGGAACTCGGAAACCAGCTTCAAGGTCAGATATTACCTTTAAGTCTGCAGATGTACGGTTGCCGTGTAATCCAAAAGGTATGCTTTAGTTGTGTTTTCATTTTGAATTTAAAACCCGTTCTTCAAGAGTGAAGACTTGTATTCTTTATCGGTTTATCCTACTGAGCTAAATTTCTGATAGGCCCTTGACGCCATAGATCTAGAACAAAAAACAAAGCTTATACGTGAACTGGATGGACATGTTTTAAATTGCGTACGTGATCAGAGCGGGAATCATGTAATACAAAAGTGTATAGAAAGTATGCCAACCGAGAACATCAAATTCGTGATATCATCTTTCTGTGGTCAAGTTGCAGCCTTGTCCAAGCATCCTTATGGTTGCCGTGTCATACAGGTGCTGAAATGACTTCAAATTCGTTCCACATACATCTTGTTTATAAACTGAATCTAAGAGTTCTTTAATCTTATATTCATAATAGAGGGTACTAGAACACTCTACGGATGAATTACACAGTCAATTTATAGTGGACGAGATTTTGGACTCGGTTTATGATCTTGCACAAGATCAGTACGGTAATTATGTAACTCAGGTTCGTTCCATGATCCCTTATCTCAAATTCTGAAACTTTTAAATGTTTGGATACAAAATTCTGCAAAAAATAAAACTGATTATCCAAGGGTAACAGATCTTAACAGTTTACCTGTTCTTATTATACCATTTTGGATGATGATTGTTACTGCAAATCCAAATGCCCCTAATAAGTGTTAGTTATTTATGTACACGTTTGGTTGTTGTACTCGCAGTATGTGTTGGAGGGGCGAAAGCCTGAGGAAAGAAGCCAACTTGTACACAAGCTTGCAGGACATATAGTGCAACTAAGCCAACACAAATTTGCATCGAATGTTATCGAGAAATGTTTGGAATATGGTGACTCAGCTGCAAGGAAAATAATGGTCGAAGAAATTATTGGACATGTTGATGGTAGTGATAACTTATTGGTGAGTCCAATTAAATCCTAAAAGATTACCCGTTTTGGCCCATTAGCCAACCTGCTAATTATGTTGTTTTTTTTCATAATGTTTTTAGGTTATGGTGAAGGACCAATTTGCAAATTATGTGGTCCAAAAGGCTCTTCAAACATGTAGTGGCCACCATCGAGAAGTGTTGCTTGATCGTATAAAATTCCATCTCAATTCGTTGAAGAAATATACTTATGGGAAACATATTGTTGCTCGCTTCGAACAGCTCTATGGTGCAGGTACATATCAAATTTAACTCGTTGTGGCAAAAAATAATAATAAAAATGAAAAACAACGAAAAACTTATTGTCATCAAGTTTTATTAAAATTTTGTGATATGCAGAAGTTGAGGAGTCTGGGACATAACTTGCGCCTGGTTAGTGATCAAAATCTGTGTATAATCTGTGGAAGTGTGTTATCCTGCTTATGCCTTATGCCTTATGCCGGTGATTAGTCTTGAATAACCAAAAAAGGTATAGTTCAGTCTGAAAATCTTAATCGTGGTCTCAGTGTGATGATAATGTTCATGAAAGTGTGAACCACCACTCGGGGTTTAGAGTCGGCTGACATGTGTAGTAGTACATTCACATTTTTTTCTTTACAGTTTGATGCATAACGTAAGGAGGATAAGGCAGAATAGAGATCCTTCTTAGTGATGTAAATAGCAGGATTACATGTAATTTAAGTGTGTGGTTGTTTAAAATATTCTTTAGTAAATACCAATAAAAGGGCTGATTCATATATGCTGTAGATTTACACATCCTATGTAACGGTGTAATGCATTTAAGAATAGGCTCTAGAAGAGACCAGAAATGGCTGATATCTGTGATACATATTTCATTAAGAGTTTACAATTAGTCTTAGTCGAGCATATTCATATCTGGGGCGACTTAGGAAGCTTTTAGAGCCAAACCAGGTCATCTGTATAGAGTAAGAAAAGAGACTTTTAACATCTTGGCCAACTGCTATAGAATTGAGTTTTGGGCATAAAATCATAAATGTATCTTGGGTTTCTGTATCTAACACATAGGACACACTACAACATTTTCAACTTTTAGCGACGACGAAATTTGTCAGTTTAAGTAAAAAAGGTCGTCGCTATAACTTATAACGGCGACACATGGAGGCTACAAATTCCGTCTCCATAAAACTGTCGCTCTATAGGTTATAATGACATAGGATTTGACTTATAACAACTATCGACAACGGATTTGACTTATAACGACTACGTATCTTGACTCGACTTTTTGACTAACTTTTTGACACAACTTATAGCGATGATATGTCGTCGCTATAAATAAGATCGACTTGACCTGTGACTTTTTGACTTCGAGCTATAGGGGCGATTATAACTTTTTGAAACATGAAAGTTGAACAAAAACATAAATAGTTAAACGTTTCAAAAGCATTAATAGTTCAACGACCAAGTCCAACAAATACATCTTGGCCTGCTCATCTCTTGGTTGGTCATTGCCTTCATCTTCATCATTCTTAATGAATTGAATTAGTTCGGGTGAGGCTGACGGGTTAATAAGGATGTTATTTTCGGCCAACCGACGATATGAATCCTCGAACCGGTGCTTATTAGACGCCGCATACCTCTGCATCCGAAGTTGAGTTAACACTAGGTGGGGGGGGGGGGGGGGGGGGGGGGGGGGGAATGTGCCGCTTGAAGAAAAAGGAAGTGTCGACAGCCTCCTACCCCGTCATGGATAAAACCCTTGGCTTGTTCCCAAGAGAAAATCTGCTCGTCATTGATCCTTATCACCTGAGGCTTGGCTCTTTCGTAATTCCACCATTCGTTGTCGTAAAGTTACAAAACAAGGAAATCAATTCGAAAAAATGGAAAACAACCTGCTGACCCATCCGTTTTGACCTATTTCACCCATTTGAGCCAAACGTGCACTAATTAGTAACTTTTGTAGTTTCTTTGAGTCATACACCCATTTCACCTGTTTTAACCCATTTGAGCCTAAACATGTACTAATAAATAACTTTGTCGTTTATTTGAGTCATTACAACTGTTTCACCTATTTTACTCATTTTAGCCGAAACATGAAATAATAAGTAACGTGTCAAAAAAAAAAAAACCAACCATTTCACCTGTTTGAGCCCTTTCGTGTAAAATTAAGCGATCTAATCACTTTTCTTACATGTTTTGACCAAATAAACTATTGTTGCATCAGCATGAGTGTTTAGTTAATGCTGTAACAACCACCAAACACTCCTACAACAACAACTGGAGTGTTTAATTGCTCTTGCATCAACGAGAGTGTTTGGTTGTTGCAATATTAACCAAACACTCATGCTGCTGCGGGAGTGTTTGATTGCGTGTGTTTGGTTCCTAAATGTGTTTTGTGTTTGTGTCAATAACTTGTTTTGTAAAATCTAAAAAAGAATTACTTGCATATCCCACAACAGCGACTTGGTTGACGCACTCTCCATTCCGCTCATGCTTATCACGTAATGCTTGATAAGGTCCGAGTATTGACCCGTACCCTCGTCCAACTGAAAACAAATTAGATGATGAGTATATAATAACAATGAAACAAATTAAAACTATGAAAAAAACACAATGCAACAAATTAAACAAGTATATAATAGCAATCAAACAAATCTTGACTTACCTCGTCAAATCGGTTAGCATCATATGACTTCGTTCCGTGATTTGAAGAGTAAAGTTGCTTCTTCCGACTAGTTTTGTTCTTTATTCGATCGGGCCATGTGCTTGGGAGTCGTCAGATGATCAACATACTTATTTCACTCGCTCAACGCCATGTCTCCCGAAGGAAATTGTCTTTTTTTATATAGATGGATGCTCATACCCTTCGTTGTTAATAACAAACATATGCTCTTTGAACTTATTTTCTATGTTTGTAACGCTCTTTGAAGTTGATGGTGTATTTTCTTTGAATGAGATACCTAAGTTTGGAATTTATTAAAACTCGTCGAAACTATGGTTTGTGTTTTTCAATTTTTTTATTTTCTTCAAACCTGACGCGGCATGGAGTTACGCAGATGTGTATGTGGAGGGTTTGGTGGGTATTGTTTGCTAAGTGCATAATGCTATATTTAAGTCCGGGATGTCGTCCCAAGAGCTAAGTTTTAAAGTCTAAAATCTGAATTGTCACGTTTTGAAAGCTGATTTGATTATAGAAATGCAAGAAAAATAAATATGAAATAGAAATGGAAGACTTGATCAAAGGAGAAAGGCGTACTAACCTAGTTACTAATCTATTAATGTAAAAATGATATTTCCTAGTGCAATGTCTATTCATATGGTGGTTCTAATTTCATTAGGCCCTATTTGTATTCACAACCTAACATATACTTCCTATGATCTCAACCTCGTTGCTCACGGAAGTCGGGCATCTAGGTCATAATCATTAAACCCCCAACTACTCTAAAGACGTCTAATGCCGACTTCCACTAATCGACTTTGATCCCTTCTATTAGTGCAAATTAATAAGTAGATTTCCCGCGCTTTATAAGTGCTAATCTCAAAATGCATGTGGTAGGTCTATGAACACAGTGGACAACCCCTGCATCGAAATATTATGTCATCTTATTCTCTTGTAACCTATAAGATACCTTTCAACTGTTCTCGCCTAATCACTAGCTAATAGGGTATCTACACTAGCCTTAGCACTACCAAAACGTGGAGATCAATCAACAAACAATTAGAATATCCATAAAAACGATAATTAAACAAAGAAATACACATCAACACAATAATAAATGCATAACTAGGCTAGCACTAGAAGTGCCTAGCCACTCATATTGTAAATTGCAGAAAACATAATGAAAGTAATCGTGGATTGATTAAACATTAATATTCTTACAAATACTCGATGAGTGGTAATACAAACAATGATTTAAAGCCAATCCTTCTTTGAAATGGTGGTGAATGGAGGTGAAAACCCCATTAGGGCTTGTTTTTATAGGCTCGATCTAGTTACGGCGTAACCCTAAGTGAAGAGATACGTCGTAACTTCCATATTACACGTATATCTTCAAATCCTGACATAGTTACGACGTAACTTAAATGTATGAGTTACGCCGTAGTAACTCTCGAATTGATTTCACCCTTTGTTACGGCGTAGCCTCTACGGGCTAACTACGTCGTAACTTCAAACTTGAGTAGGAATCTTGGGCCCAGGAAATAAGGTACGCGGTAAGTTCCAACACGAAACCAACTATGCAGTTCAGCGGGCCATTAGAAGTAATACTGTAGCTGAAGTTATGTGAAGTTTGTAAGTTACTTGTAAATATCACAGTTCTAGAGTAAAGTTCTCAGGAGGTTCATGTAAGGTTAGTAAATAGAGTGCCGTCGAGCTCTGAGTTAATAACTAGATGGCATGAGGTTGATTTTTAGTGAAGTTAGTAGATTACCTATTAGTTCTATGTCAACGTTATTGTCAGTTTTTAGTTTGTAACTATCGTTGGAGTAGTCTTCTTATGATATTTCTTCAGGCACCCTTCTATTTGCGTTTTCCTTCCATTTGCTCATATTTTCCTAAAAACGAAACATAAAATCAATTAAGTACATATTTTCATAGAAATATAGCAATTATGAGCATTTTTACAAGGGAAATTGATATTAAAAAGTATAAACTATTTGATGTTATCATATATCCTTAACTTGATTTCTACTTGCTCTCGAGTAAACCTTTTAGAATCATTTCTAAAAATATATACCCCAAGTTATCTTGGAAGATATGAATTTAAAAACTACCTATGCTAGAAGACATAAAAGCCGAACACCTCACGAAAAGGGAAATAAAATCACTTAAACTGTCACTAGCCTATGTGTTTCATTTTCGGGGTGACCACTCAAACGCTCAGTCATAGTATGTATTCTATCATAAGCTTGGCGAGTACACAAAACTCCACCACTAGAGCTAAGGTTTAGACAGTTCTCAAAGGCAACAAGGGTTGATAAAACATAAAGGTTTAAATGGGTGAATAATTCTCGTAATCTTTACCGATACCAATGCTCCAGAAAAAGCGACAAAATCACACATGCTCGTCCAAATCCATGAATGAGGCACCTATGATTGCTCAATTCCTTAACTCGAGCAAGCTAAAAGTTAAGATCGTGAATGAATGAGGGTATGATAAAAGACATGGGATGCAAATATAAAGGTGGAAAATAAAAACAATCAAACAAGTAGTCTATTCATAGTCTCACCGTCACTAGTTACAATCCATCCAATAGTTCAAACTTCAAGGCGCGAGAATCTGATCATCTTCAATAGTGAGCTAGTATATGTAGTGTAGATGTATAACTTTTCCATATAAGAATCATAAAGGCAAATGTACACTAGCTCAAACTTCAACTAACTAGTTGGTTTATATGCGTACCAACTCTAAATTATCCTGAACTACATACGAGGTAATCACATAACAGTTTCTAAGTTAGTTTTATAATTTAACCAACACTTAAAATACCATCATGCTACATAATTTTGAATTTAACACATTTTTTAACACATGAAATCTGTAGCATGGACTTTTACAATAATAACATAAACATCTCTACATTTGAGATGAATTATATCAAAAGTAATAGTGATAACGGGGGTCTTCATCGATCTGAATGATTGGTCTTCCACGAAAGGGAATTTCCCGAACCCTTCCACTTAAACCAAGGACTTAAGCAACTAGCAACTCCCCGACTATAGATTATAGACTACACGGTAGGCTAAAGTGAAATGGTGTAACGAAACAAACATAAATATGGTTAAGAAATGAAATAAAGGCTCAGAGGGGTGTTTTTAAGGGTATCTTGCACTAAAAAATGAGTGAAACAAAAGGTTTCTCACGGGAGGTCGACAAGTCGATAAACACAAACAATAACACATATATAGCCTGATTTGGTGTAAATCCTAAGATGTTGCTTTTTTGAACTATCTATCCCAATTGCACCTAGAAAACTCAATACAATACTCATCTATGGTCTTGCAATGATGTACGTGCCAAGTTTTAAAGTCTATAATACAACCGACATACTCATATTTGGTGGATTATGTCATATAAGAAAATGGATATAGGTTAAATCCTTACCAATGTAATATAGGGTAGTTGTGCTCGACAAAGATTAGTATCTAATATAGTTTTGGTAAAGAAAAACATGTCAAAAGTCTTAACAATGGCATAATTTTTCAAAACAAACCTATAAAAGAAGAGCAAAAAGCAAAAATTGATCATGTGGTAATTCTACTCTCATCCCCCACTTGAGTTGTACAATGTCCTTGTTGTACATAAAATAGTAAAAAATTGAAGGAAATAGTAGAATTAGAACAAAAAGTCTCCCTTGAGTTTTGCTTGGTATGATCGAAGATACACGTGCTAGACCGTATCCTGCTTTGAGATCCGTGAGCAAACATCGAATCCATGAATTCACTTAACAAACCATGTGCATTATACTATTAAAACATCAAGTAAACAAAACAAATGAAATGAAAAACCTAACTCGCTTTCGTAGGAATCACGGTTGCATTTAGCGCATACAACACGCTTTTAAACCCCTCGGTGTCCCGAGTGGACGAATGAAGTCCCATGAGGGTTTCCAGGGAACACACCCACAAAGTTCGTGGTAAAATGTACAAGGTTTTTAAGTAAATTCAAAATCATTTTTGAAAACTTTTCTTAAGGAAGGAGTTACGATGTAACTGAATCGAGCCAGCTACGCCGTAATTAAGTGGACCAGGAAAAATATTCAAACTGAAACCAGTTACGGCGTAACTTGGATATATCAGTTACGCCGTAGTTACTTATTGTAGCCGTGTCCTAAAATTTTCAACTTTATTACGAGTTAAGACGACTTCATTCGTCTTTCCTTCGTGTAGGAACCTGCAAAAAGGATGAAGAATACACAAAACCAAACAAAATACAAAAATAAAATAAAATAAAATAAAATAAAAGGATAGAAGACGGGTTGTCTCCCGACAAACACTTTTGTTTATTACCGAGTCTTTAAGTTAGACTCAAGCCGGGTCTACGCCTTTCTTTGGATACGTCCAACTGTGTCAATTTCCTTCCTTATCATTCCCTTGAACCTTGACCCGTGTACCCTACCTATCGGTAATTCCTTTTTCTCCTTCTTCTCGTCAGATACAAAGTTTTACATGTCACCAAGTGAATACCATTTTACTTCGTATGTGTCCACACTCAAGTTAGGAGGATCGTAATGTGTTCCATCCAATGAGCATTATCGTTTCTCTTCCTCTTCAAATCCTTCTTCATACCATGACTCAAGTGCTCCGTTACATACTTGTTCACATTTTTCCAAAATATCTTGTAGTATGTAACCCTTCTTCTCGATCCTGAGCTCGTATTCGTTTTCTAATTGCATGATTTCGTTTCCGAATTCTGAAAACTTCTAGAAATTTATTGAATACGGGTCATTGCTTATGCCTAAAGTGTTTGACCATGTGTCAAAGATATCGAAAACCCATTCGTTGAACACAACATTCTTTAGAGATTTATCAATATTTGTGTGTCCGAATTTAACCTTCAACCATTCGTTGGACACAACATTCTTTAGAGATTTATCAATATTATGGCCTTCCCAGGTATAATCAGGAAAATACGAGTTCATATTCAAGGACGGATCTTCATGCTGGTCTGAATTGACTATTCCAGGAGTAGTTACGGCGTAGTCCCCCTGATGGGATTGTGCCGTAACTTTTTCTGAGGTGCTTCCCATTGCACAACCATGATGATAGTTTATGCGTCCGTAATTATGAAAGAACCATTTGTCGTATCTCCTTTCATTGGTTGTGTCATCTATCTTAGAATTTCTATACCTTATCTGAAGATAGTCACCAAATTCCATATCTTCACACTTGATTTCCCGTCTCTCATTATCACAAAAACAATACCATTACTTAAAGACACCGCACTTATCCCTTCCATAGATTGAGTCACCTCCATTGAAATCTTTTAAATTTGGGTCACAAGTTGGCCAAATTCTACTTAGATCTCCGTCCTTAACTCGAATTGGCTTACAAGAATGCAATCTCCATGATACTAATCCATGTGCACCTATTTTAGGTTTTCCTCTGCGTCCTGTGAGTGGTACCTGCACATCATCATGACAAACGAAAGTATCTTTGTCGCATTCATCAATATCATAAAGGTGATTATACTTTTCAAATTCCAAACACAAGAGGGAGTCATATGAGAATAGATATTGATATCATCAAATAACATCACATTTTACCATCATTTATCCCATACATTTTACCCACTTTTATATAATTATTGCAGGATATTGGTACTTAATTGCTTAAAGTTTATAATTGCAGTAATTATGGAGTAACTTGTGAAGACGAAGCTAAAAGGCGCAATTATGAAACTAAAACGAAGACATTTGAAGAAAAATGTTATCTGCTACTATACGCCGTATCCAGCAAAGAAGATACAACGTATCAGCGCCAGTTCATCACAAGAATACGCTTAATAATCAATTTCTGATCCGGCGTATCACTCTTCACCTATATGCCGTATGCACAGTTGGTCATTAGTCAAAGATACGAAGTTAATGTGATTGATGGCAATTAATCTTGATTGATTTAATCTTATCGCGAACTCCAAGGAAATTAACCCTATACGCCGTATTCACCTCTCTCTATACGGCGTATCCAGGCTGTTTTCAGACACTATAAATACGAGACTCAAAAACGAGTTTCAGTGTGCAAAAATTACATTATCTATACCATACACTCTGAAGTCGAATTTTCCAAGATATTAGAAGCAACCAAGGTCAAGCACCAACCATAAGACATCGCGTAATTATTACTTTCTTAATAATTCGATTTCTAATTGTTTGATCACGTTTGTAAAATAACAATGATTATAGGCTAATACCCTCGGGTATTAGCCATGTTAATGAAGATTATAATGTTTGGTTTGTTTTAATCCGGCTTGCTTAATTTATCGTTGTTGTTTAATTATGTTTATCGCCTTATACTTGTTTATATGCTTGTACATGCGACCTATCATTCAACTGGGTCTAGTGAGACTTAACCAGTAATCTAGATGCCGGGATAGCTCTCCATGTTGTGTTTTGTATGCCCAAACCAATAGGATCACAAATGACACCTTGTCCTTACCCTTTAATTATGAGCTTAGTTGGACCTGCAGGTGACCCGATAATTGTTCAACCAGTATTGTTCTTAATTAATTGGTATTGATTTTGGTGGTGGACTACCGGTGTATAAAACAACATCAAGCAATAAGTGGGTAAAGTCCCGATGGGCTAGGGTATTAACAGGATCACCACTGCTTTAATTCCATATGATAGATTATAATTAGACTATTAGATGCTTTATGCGGATGCGTTAATCGTGACAAGATTGTTCGTATCTAGGTCTTAGGATGAAGAACCGCCTAAGTCTTAAGAATGATATGCCGCCTCGAGATAAGTAGCCATTGCACTAAACAAACAAATCAACATTTAATCGAATTTAACATGGTTAATACAGTTTTCTATTATTTGGCTTGTACCGCTTCTTTATCTTGTAATTATTTGCTTTAGTGTTTATTGTGTCTAGAATTAATCTTTGTCACCACCAAACCTGTGCCAGTCTCTCAGGCTGAAAACCCCCCATTTAGCCATGTGTGAAGAGTAATTCGTAAGTTGATTGAATTTAGAGGTGGCAATACCGACCCTTTTTCTTATAATGAAATTAATATATGTAAGGTCAAATGGGTTAAATGGATAGACAATAAGGCAAGTGCAGTTTTAAACAGAGTGCCTCATAACTCCCGAATATCTTATTATTAAAGTTGTTTTTTGCATAAAATACCAGTGTACCAATTATAACTTTTTTAATATACCTAATAGACTAATTATAA
>BQNB010047223.1:0-43250 GCA_026074375.1 Tanacetum coccineum | reverse complement strand
TTTTAACCCACTTTTAAAATTTACAAAATCAAGAATCATCTGAAACCTAAGAACGAGATAACCTTATTAAAAACTATTTTAAACACAACATCTAGACCCTTAATATACCAAAACGCCTCCATCAATTTCACGTTTCATCCACTTTTTAAGGTGTTTCAAGTTAGGTCGATTTTTAGGGTTTATTGAGTAATATTCCATGAATTGGTCATATATATGGGTATTAGAACAATCTAACATATGTACCTTAGGTTTGAAACAAAGATTGAGCAAGTTCTTGAGGTCTTGAATTCTAGCAATGGAGGTTTGAGGGTTTATGTGAGTGTTTATGATCGTAGAGTGAGCAGAAAGCGGGCAAGGGGGTTTTATGTTTGAATCTTATAGAGATTTTAGCATAAATGCCTCCCCTAGAGGTTTAAGGTCACAAGCAAATTTTCTAAAACCTTTTCCAGGCAAAACTAAAGTTCCCAAATTTGTCAAAATTAAGCCCTTAAGGTTAGTATATCAAGAAACAAGTTCACATAATGCATTAATGCCCCAATGAGATTAAACATATAGCACGTAAAGTCCTTTAGATTGAAATTGTCAAACTCCCCTTTAATTATTCACAATCACCCGACACCAAAAAACCTTACCCTGAAAGACACTTCATTGATTTAGGACAAAGATGTTTTGACAATGTTCCCCCTCAAAAAAGATGACCCGTTTTCTATTGAAAGAGTTGTAATTCGAAATTATGATGTCGTTCAAAATTTAGCAGTCTTAAAAAATGAATATTTGATGAATCCGAAAGAAGATAATTTTATAGTTATGAAATCAACACCCATAAGAAATAAGATTTTCGCTCAAAAAAAAATAAACTTACGCGTGTAGCGTATGAAAAAGAAAAGTTTTGACGAGGATGGACATGATGTCGTTTGGTCCTCAATTATGCATAACCTGATCAACTATGCATAATTTAGGAAGAACCACGCTATGTGAGGAAAATCGTCACCATTAAAACGCTTGATAATTGAGATAAATATTTGGGTCAAGCTTCCGGAAGAAGAAAATATTTTTACTCTGCTATGGATTTTATGCAAGTAACCCTACTCCCCTTAACTGCATGGAGAGAGTCTCATGCGAGTCGTTATGACCAAGTCGTTCTGAAGCGAAAATACCTACGGTATTGTTCGGAATGAGTGTGTCTAGAAAGGAGTGATGAATTAGCTAGTAGTAATGAAGATCGGTGGTTGTTATGGAGACGTGTCAAGACCAAGTATAGTCGGTGTGCTAGTAAACGGTGATAGATTTGATCTATCAAGGGTGTAAACCTGATACCGGCATTAAGAAGGGATCTTCTTGGAGTCGCAAGATTCTTAAGGTGGGTGAAAGCTGAGATGATTAGTCCCGAGGTTGAAAGTGAGGAATGAAGAAGACTCCTCCTACATTGGATGTATGATGCCTTTGATGTATCAACAGATGACCGTGAAGAAGACTTTTTCCCCGAAATAGAATGTGGTGGTAGTATAGTTGTAAGTATACCTGTTGTCGTCAAGGATTAGAATGAGGCACTAAGCGACACCTGATTTAAGGTAAGTGATCCTTTCTCCTGGACGTAACAACTTTGTGTGCGTATGAAAGAGCGAAAAGATTGGAGATTCCAGCCGAATGGTAACATCCGTTTTCATCTTGGAGGAACAATCGAAGTAGCTAACGCCTTAAACCGAACGGTATCAAAATAGGGTTGAGTGTGAGTGTTTTGATTTGATGGTACAGTTCACCAGAAGATGTTACGCGATGCGCTAAGACCGAGTCGACTATGCTAGTCACGGTGTGGAAACGTTGGAGTCTTGATTTTTGTCGAACGAGCCCATGATAATTGATTGTTTCCTTGATTGTTTTCAATTTGTCTTTCGATAATATGTGTTTTCTAGCGGGATTATCACTGCCGAACTATGTGAAAAATGTGCTTTATGTATTTTACGTGCTATGTGCTTTTGAATGATAGTAAGCGCTTATGTCGCTTTTGTGTGGCCGTGATACGGCTTAGGACGTGAGTGAATGGGTGTGTTTACCCCAAATGTAGATAAAAGATGATTTGAGAGGTACGTAAGCCTGGTAGACCATTTTCGGTTGTGGCATGTTAACCCATGGGCATGACTATGGTAGGCTAAAACCTAACCGTAAATAAGTCGAGATCATTACCAAGAAACATGGCCATCCGGCAAGCTCGGTATAATAATCGATCTAATCGGGTTCGGTATGGACCGCGTGATGAGCATCACCATTGCTGAGGCTTCCTGATAAGTAAGCATAGATGATTTGCTAAAACTTATGGATAGCAAGCATAATTGTTGCCAAGCGTGATGATAAGCTAGGTAGAAATATAAAGTCATATTAAAATGACTAATAGACGATTATGTGCTTAATTGAATATATAATTTTCCCTTGTGCTATGATGCGTTTGATGGGGTCGTAGGTACTCCGGAATATTTTTCGCAACCGATAGGGCATTATTAAATGAGACCGGGAGAGCGACACATGTATTTTGGTTTTGGATAATGATGAGTATTTTGATTTGGATAATGATATAAATACATATCGGTTTTGATTATTAACGCCTACTTTGGTTTTAATTAGCGACATATGTTTTAATTTATTTAACGACGTAAGTTCGGCCTTGGCTTTGATAAACGAGGTGCGCTTGGTTTTGTTGTTTTTATGATCCCCAACTAAGTTTGGATCGATCACCCATTTTAGAAAATTTCTCGTGATAGTTATGTTAATCGGATATATTCCGCGACGTATATTGTCCTTTATGAAGAGCGCGACTATAAAGGTTAGAACGACGCGATCTGGTTTTGTCGAATATATTTTCGCGACTTATTTTGTCTCTCATGATAAGAGCCTTCACAATTATATTTTTATTTTGTTGGTATAATTACCCTTTGTTTCTATTAACTTTCCATCCGGAATAGTTAAAGCGAGTAGAAATCACATCTTTTGTTTAAGTGAGAACGCACGAGTCCGCGCGATGACGAGAAGCCGTCTCACCATGAAAGAAATTAAGACGAGTAAGAAAAGACGAGCACCAGGACGACGCTCCCTTAAGGTGTGTGGAATGTAACAACCCGAATTTCACGACGCGTATGACGATCGCGAATTCGACGTCACAATAATTATTTTATAAATTGTTTGAGCGAACGTCGACAATTAAAATTTTATTTTTCATAAGTAATTATTTTTGAATTTTATTACGAACGGAAATTTAAAATATTTATTTTTGACGTTTCGCGAGTCGACGTTTGACCGCGCGTTCGTTAACCGTTTCGAGCATCGTAAAATTTTTCGACGCATCTCGTTATTATTTTTATGATCGTAAATTTATTATTTTATGAATGTCGTCAATTTGTTCCTTGTCTTGAGCCGGATTCGTGTTTTAAAAAGGGTAAACATTTTATTAAATGTTTTAAAGCAAGAAAATGCGACGGAAATAAAAATAGTCTCGGAAGTGAAATCCCAAGCCATGATTGTCGTTTTAACTTAAGTAAAAGCATGCTGTGTCAAAAATCTAATAAGAGAATACTTCCATATTTTTATAACACACAACACACTTTCTCTCCCCCTTTTTATTCGGCCGGAAACCACCGCCACCCCCGAAAAAGTTTTCCGGTCACCGGAAATCGCCGCGTCGCCGGAAAAAGTCACATGCATTCCGATCAACCTATATTTTCCGAATCCTCTCTTCATTTTCTACACATCTACGCAATAAAATAACACATGCAATGGGTATTTTTGGAGTTAGAATCCGGGTTAGTTTCAAACAATTTCGTTTAAAAGAGGTGTTTAAAATAGCTAGATAAACATTATTGGAGGCTCGGTTTAAATGGAAAAAGCCCGGTTTTGGTTTTTGGGGTTGGTTTGAGTTCGGCTAGGAACAAAGGAGGTCGAGACGAAAGTTTTAATTGTCTGATTTATCTCATGTAGCAATGTAAGCATCTTATTGCTAATCTTTATAATTGTTTTCGTGTTTTGATTATTATTCGAGTTATTGCATGTGATGAAATCCGAGTATACTTGCGTCGAATAGGCTAGATGATGATATTGGGTGATTGAGAAAATGATTTGGATGGGTTTTTAAAAGTGTAAATTCGGACAACAGGTTTGACACGGAAAACGAGGTCCGAGATTTTGTAAAATCTTATTTTTGGTTGCATAATATTAAAGAGGGTACTTTTACGAGCGTTTCGGTAATTTGAACGTCCCGTAACTCCTAATAACGAAGAAGTTACGGCAAAAACAAGTTTGGAAAGCTTTATAAATTCCTAACAGCTATTATAGCTTATATTGAATCTGTCCAGATTTTAAAAGCTCGTTTTGAGCATTTTCGAGTCTGTTTTAGCCTTCTGGCAAAACACGAAAGTTGTCCGGAATGAACATTTTACCTAAAATCTCTTTTTGGTCAAAGTCACGAAAATGTGATATAGCGGGTCAAAACCGATGGTCAAACTGTTGCGTCTTTTTTTGAAAATACAAGTTACAACAGAATTACAAAAAGGGCATTTTGGTCATTTTTTGTCGAGATTCAGGTCTCGGCTAAAACTAAAAAGTTGTCCGGAATATCGTTTCGCATAAAATCTCTTTTATGTCCGAGTTGTGAAAATATAATTTAGTGGGTCGTTTTGGTCGGATCAGATTTAAATAAAAAGTTCATATATAGTAAAAGTCAAATAAGTCAAACATTGACTTTTAAAAGCCAACGGGTTGGTATAAGACTTGTCGAATGCTTATTAAAAATAATAAAAATTATTAAAATTACAAGTATAATATTTTGAGACTTAACAGATTTTTATAAACGAGGACGTTACTAAAAATAGCAACTTTTATTTTAACAAAGTATGAATTTCCAAAAAGGGAAGGATAATCGTGTAATTGCTAAACAAAAGAGTGTGAATAAGATAATAAGTATTAACATATACTTAGACATTTTGAACTTACTTAAGATGGTAACTTTCCGAAAATAGTAACTTTCTCAAATTAGAAAGTTTCTTAAAATAGAAATTATTCAATAAAGCGATGTATGATATAAATAAAAGAATGATCGTAACCTAATATTGTGGGGTTTTAGGATCTAAGGCGCAAATGAATTTCTCAGAGTTGAGATCAACATAGACCCAAAATTTAGCATAGACCCAAAATTTAGCATATACCCATTGAACAAATCTTAGCCACTCATTTTTTCATCAAAATAATAAAAACCCACTTTACACCTCTTTTTTAAAAATAAAATATCTTGTAAACGGTAAATCGTCAAACGACAAAAAATACACCATCGCGACGAGTATTTTTTTATTTTTCAGTAGACATCCATCCACTTTGATATACTTTCGAAGAACTTTTTTCCGATTTTTTTTTCAGTCACGTCGGAAAAAATCAATGTGATTTGTATCACAATCACATGTGATTTCATAAAATCACATGTGATTTTTTCCAGACGTAACTAAAAAAAATTCAAAAAAAATTTCGTCGAAAGTATATAGAAGTGCCCCTCTATAGAAAGATGATTTAATTCTCGTCGCAATGGTATGTTTTGTTTTGCGTAATAATTAACGGTTTGTGAGATATTTAATTTTTAAAAATGAGGTGGAAAGTGTTTTTTTTTATTTTGATGAAAAAATGAGTATCTAGGATTGGTTCATTGGGTCTATGCTAAAACTTGGGTCTATGCTAAAACTTGTGTCTATGTTGAACTTTTGCCGGATTTCTAATCACATGCATGAATATATATGTAGATAATAAATGACATGCAAGAACAAGGAATTAAAACTAATCTGGAGGTATGGTAAAATGAAATAAATGTGTAGTCATATTATTAGAGAATAAAGGTTAAAGAGATGGGAAGAGTGTGTGTGATAGAGAGAAAACACACACACTTACACTTTACAAAAGTGAGCTTCACCAATCCATGGAAGTATGGAGGGGGTATTTATAGTCCTAGTGACACACAACTATTGTACTTAGTCATTATTAGTCCCTATATGTCACTCTATAAATGATCTAATGTAATTCCGGATATGTCACCATATTTTAATGCTAACAATCTTCCCCCAATATGTGGACATATACGTAATTACTTACAATGTTCCTAACAAGTACAAATACAATTAAATAAAGTCTTCCAAAGCGCTTCCAAAGCTGAAGTTGTTTTGTGAGTTTCTCATGGTCTTGAAACTTGTTATTCCAGCGTGGAATTTTCATTGTCTTTACTTAGTTCCGATAACTTTTGTAGTATGCATGAGTTGGATTAACTTCCCCCCAATATGTGCATGTCTTGAAAATCATTTCTTTCATAGGACTCCCTTTTTTGTCGAGTTTCTAAATAAGCTTACCCCCTAAAACTACGTCCTATCTTGGCAGCAGATTCTGAAAAACGTGATGTTAGCTTGAACAATCTTCTATTGTCATCAAAGTGCAAGTGGAATTTTATGAAGTCAACCTCCGATACGACCACTGCTTCTTGTCATCAGGGCTTGGTGAATATTCGTTTCAGGGGTTGCATGCGAGAAATCAAGCATCTGTTCTTCTTATGTTTGCAGAATACTTTACAAACCATTCTTAGTGAAGTAGTTAGTTACACTAACTTCCCCCTGGAAGGACATGGTAACATCAAAGTCAATTAAGTCCTGGATGTACACATTTTCCCCCATGATGGTTACGAACTCTCGGAAGCATCATTGTCGTGTACGTTCATATACTCGAGAAGTTCTTGTCATAAGCACAAATCTTGATATACAAAAGAATCATTACCCTCCTGACTTAAAAACCAGATAGAGGAGGATGAAAGCAAGATTTCAAGAACACTTGGTTATTCAAGGTCTTGTAAATGGAATGTCATCGAAGAACTTGAAGATTTTGCTTAGACTGTGAAGTATTTTGTTCTTGAATAGCACAAATATACCCGTGAGAATTGTGATCTACATCTACAACCTTTTAAAATCTATGTATACTTACCCAACCTCGTATTCTGTCGGTTATTGTTGACCACTTGGTGAAGTAAACCTGATATATCAAACTTAAAAATGAAGTAAATTCCCCTAATTTTTTTTACTTAATCTTTGCACTGTCGTATTGAAGAAACGGTGTAGAAGAAAATCTCAAGTACATTATACCCAACATCAAAATGCATAGAAGTACAACACCTCTTGAAATTATCCACATCGACATCTGCGTGTGACACTGAGTACTACAATGTAACTCCTTTAAGTGATAGTTATCCAGGTCTTCATCCAACCACCCCTTGACTTCTAGAAACTAGATAATCCAAGTCTTAATCATAACTGTATACGTTCAATCAAGTCATCAATCGATAGAAAATAGAAGAAAGTCTCGATGATGAAAATAAGTATGACGCCTCTTGTAGAAAATTCAATTTAATCGCAAATAAGGGATACAATTCAACTCCGAGATCACATGTCAATCGTTAATCCGAATCTTAGCCATTTTGTCATGTTAAGTGAATTTTTCAGGATAGTTTTGGGATTAAGTGTTGTTGTTTGGATGGTGTATCGTTATGGTTGATTGTGTCTTATGAGTCTTGATTCTTGATTGTGGTGTTTGTTTGTTGTTCTTGTTTTTATTATAATATTCCCAAATTCGGTCATATGCCCAAAGTCGGTCACATGCCCACCTGATGCGCAGATCGACAAAACACAGTCTTCTTGAAACAAAACGCAATGATTTGTTGAGATTTGGGCAGCATAACGTTTAGATTTGCTATATAAATGGTCTTCAATGAGGCAAAACGCAGTGGCAAAACGCAGTCTTCAATAAGCAAAACGCATTGACAAATCGCAGTAACCAAAACACTGTCTTTAATAAAGCAAAACGCAATGGATCAAACGTAATTCTTCAATAAGCAAAAATCGTAAATCTTCAATAAGAAAACGAAATGACCAATAGCAATGACCAAAAGCAGTAACAAAAACGCAATTCTTGAATAAGCAATAATGCAATTACCAAAACGCAATCTTCAATAAAAAAACGCCAATGGACCAAAACGCAACCTCTTCAATAAAGCAAAAACGCAATGACCAAAACGCATGATCTTTGGCAAACCGCAACAGTCTTGAGCAAAACGCAATATCTTTCAAGCAAAACGCAATGTCTTTCAGCAAAACGCAATGAACTTTGGAGCAAGCGCAAACAAGTACAAATGGTACTTTCACAAGTCGTTTCCACGTGGTAACTCTTTCTTGTCGTTATACACAAAACGTAACCTTTATAAACAAAATCGCACCTAAGCATTTTGCAAAACGATAGCAAGAAAATTCTATAATCTTCGTTCTTAGCCACGAAATAAATTGTAGAACCTCACTAAATGATTCAAGAGTTGTTTTAGCACGGGAAAGTACACAACTTTAACAATTTTAGCCACGAAATAAAGATCAAACCAAGGTTTTTTTCTTTGCGTTTTAGTTCGAACCAAAAGAAAAAAATAAAAAATAATACACGAAATTTGATTTTTTTTAACCACAAATCAAACACTAAACACCCGAGGCTCTTGATACCAAGTGTCGTTAACGAAAAAGGCGTTGAGTTATGACAACACTGACCTCGCACCAGTAACTACAAAAGTTTCTCCTTCAGAGATTAAAGAGTTCCATCACAACAGGAGTTGCATCTTCTTTTCGGTCCTTTGTATGATGAATTTTTCAATGATGGTACTTCTCGTGTCACCAAGTCTTCTTCTCCCACCAACAATTCTATTAAAAAAGACACACCACCTTCAATGAATATTCAACCTCCATCATAACCATCAACTCCTACAAATGTTCATCCTGAGGAAAACAACGATCATCAAGCAGACATTTACCAATCCTTTCTGTACACCTGGTACAAGAGAAAGTGCTGAGTCTTCTCCACGCAATATCTGAGTACTTTCAAATATGCATACTTCAATCAACCTCAAGATTCCGAAATTACGATGGACAAAAGATCAACCGTTAACTCAAGTTCGTGGAAATCCATCTAAAAGCCAGTGCAAACAAGACGACAACTTGCAACAGATCCTGAATTTGTTGTATGCCGCACTTACCGTGAGTATTGTTGAACCAAAAAAAACATTAAGGAAGCAATGGCTTATTCTGCCTTGGATAGTTGCAATGCTGGAAGAACTTCATAGTTTGACAGGGCTACAAGTCTGGGAACTCTTGACAAACCTTTTGGCATGAACGAATCAAGCTAAAGTGGGTATGAAAACAAAAAGGTTGAAGACCAAAAATGTAATTGCAAATGAAGAACGAAACTTGTAGCAAAGGGTTATGCTCGGAGAGGGTATGATTTTGAAGAAATCATTTGCTCCTGTTGCTCGATTGGAGGCTGTCAGGTTTTTTGTCGCAATATGTTGCACACAAGTCTTTTCCATTTATCTGGATGGACGTGAAAAAAATCATTTCTTAATGGTCTAAGTGAAGGAGGGGTTTTTGTTCACAACCAGACAGGATAATTGATCTTGATCAATCCAGACAAAGTTTCCGTCTAAGGAAAGCTCTATATTGTTTAAACAAGCTCGAGGAGCCTGGGTATGATGAACTCTCAAAATTCCTGATTTCCCAAAGGTTTTACTTAAAGTATATTGACCCCGACCCTATTCACGTATAAATTACGGTTGGACCATTCTACTTGTGCAGATTTACGTTGATGACATTATTTTTGGTTCCACAAACCCTAAATTTTCAAAACGTTTTGAAAAATTAATGCACGGTAGATTTGAGATGTCCTTAATAGGGGAAATGAAATTCTTTTTAGGACTTCAGATCCACCAATCCCCACGCGGTATTTTTATCAATCAGGCCCAAAGATACTTTAGAGTTTCTGGAATAAAACCATGGTATGGAGAAAGGACAAGCTTTGGTACCCCAATGGCTACGAAACCTAATTAGATGCAGACTTGAGTGGTGAACCCGTTGACCAAACTGACTACCGTAGCAAAATTAGGTCACTCATGTATCTGACATCTAGTAGACCAGACATAGTGCAAGTTGTATGTTATTGTGCAAGATATCAAGCAAGACCGACTGAAAAACACCTCAAAGAGGTTAAAAGGATCTTTCGATACTTAAGAGGTACCATTCACATGGGACTCTGGTATCCGAAGGGTTCTGGCTTTGAACTAACAGCTTTTTTAGATGCCGATCATGCCGGTTGCGTTGATACTCGCAAAAGCACTTCTGGAGGAATACAGTTCCTAGGTGATAAGCTAGTCAGCTGGATGTCAAAGAAGCAAGACTGTACTGCAATGTCATCCGCAGAGGCTGAATACGTGGCGTTATCTGCAAGTTGTGCTCAAGTAATGTGGATGCGGACACAGCTTCAAGATTATGGCTTCAACTACAACAAAATACCATTGTATTGCGACTCTCAGTCAGCCATAGCAATATCATGCAACCCCGTGCAGCACTCCCGTACCAAGCACATCCATACTCGGTATCATTTCATCAAAGAACAGGTTGAAAACGGTATAATTGAATTGTACTTTGTCAGAACTGAATTCCAATTAGCTGACATGTTTACTAAAGCCCTTCCCGAAGAAAGGTTTCAGTATCTCGTCAGACGAATTGGTATGAGATGTTTGACTCCAGCAGAACTGGAGGTTCTGACAAATGAATCTGCTTGATGCCTCATCAAACATCAACATGTACATATTTTTGAAAAAAGAAAAATACAAAAATATAAAATTTCAAAAAGAAAATACAAAATCAAAAAAATCAGAAAATGTTTCAAAAAATATTCTTCTCGACATGTCTCTTGGAATCGATAACATTTACGTACCTAGAAATGTTGATTAATATCGACACGGGCGTGTAAATGAAGTTCGAACAGGAGTTTCAAATGCTTTCAAAACATGTCATTTCTAATTTTTCTTAATGGCTTATGTGCAAATATCAGTACGTAACCCGGACTTCAAATAAAGGAAAGTCTATCTATAAAGATAACTTATCCTAACAACGAGAAATTCAACTTTTCTCGGTCTTGAGTTGTTCTTTCAAGACATTCAAAGTTTTGAGCTCAAGAAAAAGGATAGTGTACGCATAAGTGCGCTTACCCTTAGAGTTGGAAGAGAAGTCTTCTAACATAATGTTTTTCAAAATGTTGAACACAATTTTTCAAGAATTTCTCACTGACGATTCATAATCTTTCAAAATTGTGTATTCAACACTCCATCTTTCAAGGGGGAGTTTTTCGAAAAACAAAATTTAATGAGTTTGGATACATCATATCACGACCATTCTTATGTATTCAAACCATTCCCAAAAAGTCTCTTAATAACAACAAGATAATAATGACATCAATTTAATGTAGTATAAGATGGACTAAGGGTTCAACCTAATTTTTTATTCCTTTTACAACTTGGTATCATTGTTTTTGGTGTCGAACATATGTTAAATTGAGGGGGATCAAGTTTATGTTCCATGTAATTCATGCTAAGTAAAAGTTTTTCCCATGGTATTTCAAGACAAATTTTAATCATAAAGTATTTCAAAAACTAAGTGCATTAGTATTTAAAATAAGGGGAGAAATGTATTTAAAATGTGATCTTGAAAATAATAAGTGATCTTATCGACTCAAAGTGCTTGATACTCTTCGAAAAAGGTTTTATGGTTACGATCTCATACCCTACAACATCTTATTTCATGACGATTCGGAAGTCATAAGGTGGTAAGGTTAGGTATTTGTCCTATGATCCAACCAGAACCGGAGGGATCTACCCAAAGACACTCCATAGTTAGAAATAGCAGTCCTTAGGTATGATTGGAGATAAATGTGTATAAGGGAAGAATGCCGACTAAGATTGAGCTAACACTGGAACAATCACAACAAGGTGTTAGTAATGAAAAAGAAATGTATGAAAAAGAATGAAAAAGAAATGTATTGAAGACGACATCATGGACCCAGTGATGCAATGCACAACCCTTCCTAGCCATTCGGGTTTCTCTCAAAAGAAACTTGTCTCATTTGTCACGGAGATACACACGACTTCTATTGACTTTCTCACTTCGAGTTAGTTAATATTGAATAGGTGGCAGTCTGCTCTAGCCTCCGATTACTAAAAACCAAAACGCACTAATCGAGTCTAGAGCCAAGAGATCATCAAATAAATCTCATTAGGACACATTCCATGACAAATACTTGTTGAACATCAATTAGTTCACAAGCTGCTTAACAAGAGTCCATTCGCATTATCCTTATGATTTCTGCAAGAACCAATTCAGAGTGGATATATTTAGTATTCCCTATGACGAATGGAAATACTTTCCCAGTGTCATCATTAATGAGCACTGCGGTAGGTGACTTGCGAGTTTCTATTTGAATCAGCTTGTGTTCAAATGGATATCGATAATGGTCAGTAAATGAATTGACGAAAATTAGAAAGATAGTAACTATTGATTCACTTCTTACCATGTTGTCTGCAGTGAGACGTTCCGGTTATAAGCCGAACTAGCAAGCATGGCAAAATTTCTATTAACATCTGTTTAGAAGATCCTCCACTTTGAGCACGTAAACCCTGTCAATGAGATTTCTTGAATCTACCTGATAACAGGGTTCAGTTTTATACAGAGTTAATTGGTCTCTACATGAACGGAGGTTAAATTAACCTTATCCCGGTGGAATGACAAAGACATTATTTTTCGTCCACCCCGCTTTATTGCTAACTGTTTTTTTCTGGATAGATAAAATGGATGGAAGATGGTGATGCCTTAGTCCAGCTGAAGTCGTGATTCGCTGTCTACCACATGATCATGCGTCAATCTAACAAAGACATTGTCTCTAGCATCAAGATTTACGAATCATGAAGCTCAAGAATTAAAGACAAAGGACTTCCGCAACAAAACTGATATACAATGATCTTCTTTAAAGATATCATGTTCTATCAAGTGGAGATTGTTAGAAAGCTTTACAGATGAGGCAAAGTTGTGCAATGTTGGTTCAATGATATTAGTTTAGCATGGTGGCAATGTCGAATCAAGAGGAAGGATAAAGGTTATTAAAGATCTCAGACGAATAAGACAAAGTGCAAAGACATATACAAGGCAAAAGATCAAGATTACAATGCATGAAGGACAAGCCTACAACGTAGACAGAGAAAGAGTCACAAGTGCTCGATGACTATAGGCAATCTCAATTGATCTCAAGAATGGAGTGTAAAATGGAATCACTTCGTGGAGATTCGTTAGCCTCAAAATATTTGAGTCGAACAATGGGAAGTTCGTTAATAATTATAGATTGGTGCTCGTCTTCTAAATTAATATCGTTAGTATTTGGTTAGACGTGGCTCTATTTTGTAAAGTCTAATCGGTCTCACGTGTTATCGGGCGAAAGCCCAAGTAAACTGAGCCCGGAACGTGATTACTTAAAGGCATGCAAGCCTTTTAGTCTTAACTATAAATACCCCTCTCCAAGGATGGAGAGGGTGTTGGTTCATTTGTAAACATTCTCTTACAAGTTAATTCAACCATTCTCTTTCATTTTCTCTCTCTTGTTTCTCTCTTTAAACTTCTTCTAATTTCCTTCTTTTCTTCTGAATTCATGTTAGACTAGTAATGAAGTGAAGTGATTACGGGTAACCGACATCAACCCTTTCTAAACTGTCATCCATCTCCTTATTGACAGCCTCATCTGCTACATTGTCTGTAGGACCACTAGACTGAGGTATCTCAGTGTCCTTTCTTTTAGGCCTTCTTGATCTTTGTTTCTTTTAAGGTTGAGATGTTGATGGTTGAATAATAGTAAGTGTGTGATAGGGATCAGTGGGATTTGTTGAACCTTCACCCATTTCTTCTTGATGTTGTACCACCATTGTTGGAAATAAGTGTGTTTCCCTTCTAGACTAGCTTGTACCCACTAACCTTATCATGTTTCTTATAAATCTCTTAGTATGAGAGGGTTGTAAACCATAAATCCTTTTACTGATTTGACATTCCATCAAGTTGTTTCCCAAAAGCACTTTTACAAAATCTTAGATCATTAAGATTTACAGACACATTCTCCATACTTTCAAATATGTACTTTGAAAAATTAAACTTCTGGTTTGTAGCTAAACAAATGATTGCAGATGCCATAGTGCTACTAAACTCATTCTATGCAGTAGTCTTAGAACTTAGGCATTGTAAAATAGTATGAATAAAGAATATCCATTGTGGGAAAAAGAATGCCTTATAGTAAGTAAGCTTCTGTGAGAGTTTTTCATACCCCATCAGTGTAAGCTGTTCAAAGACGGTAGCATTGGGTAGACAATCAATACCTTCAGCATTTTCTAGTTGAAGATCTCTTCTTACAATCGACTCAGTAATGATGATCTTCTTTCCATCCACTAGGGCTTGTAACTGTACTTCCCCATTGATAGTTTTTGTTTTTATAGTAGCCCAGAACTGTTCAATACACGAAGTGTATATAGTGGGATTGATCGTTAGTGCATATCTTATAGGATTTGCATTCAAAAAATCTACTATCTGCTCAAACCCTTCACTTTCAGCGGGTTTAGCCAAAAATACGACCATGTTGTGAGTATCAACAAACTTTAGGGTCGTCATTGTGCTGGATTTTGATGATGGATGATAAAATTGAGTTAGGGTTTGTGATTAGAGAGTATACAAAAGTATGAAATCGATCAAATGAGTGATTGAAACTCATTAATGATAGTATTTATGAAATACCCTCAACAAACATTAACCTCCCAGCAGTAGTAAGTTAGGGCCTTGAGCATTAACTTTCAACAGCAGTAGTAATTTTCTGGCCTAAAGCAGCATTCAACTTTCGACAGAGTAAGTAAGTTTATTGCCCTAGGCTGCTTTAACTTTGTGTCACAAACATTAACTCTAATTTCATTCCAAATAACATATCCATTAAAAATAAATGTCCCCTCTTTCTATTTTTAACTCACTATCTCTTAATTCTTTTACTCACTTGTACACTCTGTCTGTTTTTATATCACACAACTCTCTTTTTGTTTTTATTCTCACATTTTTCTCTCAATTCTTTTTCTCACCAAATCACTCTGTCTGTTTTCTCTAATAACCAGCTTTTCCATTTCAATTCTAACAATCTTTCTTTGCTTTTCTTTGCAAAATGTTAGTCACAAAAACTATGAAACTACAAGCCATAGCAAATTGTACAATAATCATAGTATTAATTATACCTAACAGCATTAATTATAACTAACAGTATTAACTCAGCAATATTATGTATAACTAGCAGCACTAATTATACTTAACAACAAAAACTTTTAATGACTGAATATACAGTCTAATCATACATAATTCTACACAAAACATAAGAAATAAAAGTTTTTAGAGGTTTTAGCATTCCAATACTAGTAATTACATATTATAAACCTACTTAACATCAAAATGCTTTAGTAAGTAAATCTGCATACATTCTTTGTCAGTATGGATTTTAACCATTTAAAAATAATTCTTTTCATCTGCATGTTCTTAATAAAGTGATGTCTAATCTCTATATGCTTTGTTTTTAAATGAAAAACATGATTTTTAATTATGCAAATAGTACTGTTATTATCAATAAAGATCTTGGTATGCATAAAAATGTACCATAAATCATGTAGTTGGATTCTGAATCTAAAGTACTTGTCCACTACAACTTGACGTAGCCACATTTTCAGCTTTCTATTGTGAATTTGCAACCATGTCTGTTCTTGCACTGCCATGATACTTAATTTTCTTTTAAGGAAATGGCAACCTCATGTTGTTGTACTTTCTTATCCAAGCTTGCTACAGGCATAATACTATCGTGTAATGCTACAAATCATAAAGGAGAATCTTTTGGATACCAAAGGCCTAATTTTGGTTGACCTTTAAAGTACATAAAAACCCTTTTCACAGTAGGAAGATGTGAAACTTTTGGATTGACTTGGTTTCTAGCACATGCACACACTACAAACATGATGTCAGGTCTTGAAGATGTAAGATACATCAAGGGACCCATCATTGTCTTGACATATGAACTTTCCTCTTCTTCACCATCTTCATCCTTAAGTAAAAGCTTTTGAGTTTCTATAGTTGTGCTTGCTGTCTTGACATCAGTAAAACTAAATTTCTTCAAAATCCTAGTCACATACTTGTCTTGACTGATAAAAATCACATCCTC
Organism: Tanacetum coccineum; assembly: GCA_026074375.1. Classification (NCBI taxonomy): domain Eukaryota; kingdom Viridiplantae; phylum Streptophyta; class Magnoliopsida; order Asterales; family Asteraceae; genus Tanacetum; species Tanacetum coccineum. Next base: position 27,107 of record BQNB010047223.1, on the reverse strand, counting down.
CTTCTGCTTTACTTGCAGTCCTAAGAAGAATGTGAGTTCACCCATAGAACTCATCTAAAACTCTAACGCTTTATGCATAATATGCTCATAACTCAGTGCATAATGACTTCTTTGTAGAGCCAAAAATGATATCATCTACATACACTTGAACTAACAGAATATCACCTTTGTCCCTTCTGATAAACAAAGTCTTGTCTATCTTTCCTCTCTAAAACCCATTGTCCAACAAATAAGTTGACAAGGTTTCATACCAAGCTCTGGGAGCTTGATGCAGTCCATAAAGTGCCTTTTCTACTTTGTATACTCTGTCAGGGAAGTCTGGATCTTCAAATCCTAGTGGTTGACAAACATAGACTTCCTCTTCAATCTTACCATAAAGAAAAGCACTCTTGACATCCATCTGGTACACCATAAAGTCTTTAAATGAGGCATAGGCTAAAAATAGCCTAATTGCTTCAATTCTTGCAACAGGGGCAAAGACTTCATCATAGTCAATCCCTTCTTCTTGTGTGTACCCTTGAGCAACCAATCTTGCTTTATTTTTAATCACAATTCCTCTTTCATCCTTTTTATTCCTAAAGACCCATTTAGTGCCTATGGGCCTTTTGCCATTTGGTAAATCCACCAAGGTCCAAACCTTTTGTAATTTAAATTGTAGAAGCTCATCCTGCATAGCTTCTATCCAGCTTGGATCCTGCAATGCTTGGATTACCTTCTTGGGTTCTACTTGTGATAAGAAGCAGGCAAACAAGCAATTTTGAAAGTCTTTATGGTTTGTTCTTTGCTGAACTGAACTAAACAAACCATGTTCTTCCAAATTCTTTATCATTCTTCTTGTTTGAGGTGCTGAATTCAAGTCTCCAATAATTTGTTCAACTGGATGATCTTTGTGTACTCTTGTAGTTGGAATAGGACTGACAAGCATAAATGCATCCAAATTGTTCATGTCAGCCTCTGCACCAACATCTTCATCATCATCTGAATAGACAATATCTTCCAAAGGAGGCATATTTGGATCATCAAGAATTTCAACGCCTGTTTTTCCACATACAGCATTAACTTTATTTGTATTAGCAACATTAACATTGTTAGTGTTGTTAACATTATCTTCCTTCTCTTGATCAATTCCGCTTCATTTTTCTTGGATTCGTATCATTCAAAATTCTTTCCATCATCACTTGAAGGTTTGAATCCAACATCAGAACTCTTTGAAATTTGAGAAAATGGTGGATCAGTAGTCCACAATGGTAGCAGAATGTAATCTTTGTCAGGTACTGACTCCATTCTAGCTTTACTTGCATCATCACATGCTTTTGTACCTGCATTACCATTAAACTAATTTCCTGCAACAACTGGCTTATACTTCATTGACTTTGTTAGTGCATCAATATCAATAGCCATTTTGCGTCCCACTCTTCCAACAACTTTTGGTGTTATTCGCACTAATCTGGACATGCCGGTTCACTTCAACTATCCTAGTTCTACTGTTGAAATTCTCTAAATGCTTTATATTGTTGAGCTACCAACAAAGATTCTTCATCTGCCTTACATCAAACTTGCATAATGTGAATGCTATGGTTGTGGAGAATTGTAACAGAATTCTAAAATCGGTCTCATAAAGGCATATAAGCTGGTTTTCTTACAAGAAAATGTTCATAAGAGGTTCTTGTTTCTGGGGCTTAGTTACTATTACCCTATTTTTACACATAGCAAGGCAGTATTATCTGCTTCAGCCAAAAAGTAGTAGGTAGTTAGAAAAGCTAGCATTCGTCCTAGTCAATCCTTATTAGTGTTCTATTCTCCTCCAGCTATTCCTTTTGTTGTGAGTTCTAGCTACACTAATTCTCTTTAATACTTTTTCTCTCACATAACTGATTTCTTCTCCTTAGTTTGAACTTAGTTCCATTGTCACACCTCATTACTTAACCCTTTGATCTATTAGATTTCTATCTTTAGTTATAAAGGACATAAAGTTATGTCACTAGTATCATCTTTTAGTAGTTAGATATGAAAACCCTCAACTAATCCTACTGTAATCATTTGTGACAACTAGGCATACATCTTTTTAATTAAGCTTTTTAAAAAATGTTGAACAAACAATTCCATGTGAACATATGCAAAAGGTTGGCTGATGGAACTTACTGTTTTAGACTTTCAGGAAGCTCTCTGTTGCTTTCCCTTTTGTCAAGCATACACAGGTTTGATTCTTGTGAAAAAAAATTAAAGGTAAAAACTCTTACATGATTTCCTTTAATCTAGTTTACTTCATAGTTTGAATTATGTGTCAGGTATCTATGTCAAAGTTTAGATTCATCAGATTGTGGCTTTGAAAGAGGACAAGTTAGACCTCCTTTAGGAACAATATTCTTTAAATCAACATTATACATATTGTTCTTTCTAGGAACTTTAAGTAAAACTTGACTTTCATCAGTTAACTTAAAGTTTGGAGATAAAACAATACATTCAATGTTATTAAAGAGAACACTATTCTTTTTGTACAACCATTTGTGAAGGGGGGGGGGGGGGTTGAGACACTAAAGAGGTAATAACTTTAACTCTCTTACAAAATTACACTTCTTAGAATCTGATTATAGCTTTTGATTGTACCTCTGCCTGTGATTTTCCCCTCCACCACTCCTTTTGGGTTACCTCCAAAGGCAAATTCTCATCTATTTCTTCATAGTCTGTAAGATAGGTCATGTTCCCTGTCATGTGCTTGAGCATTCCACTATCAATCACTCCTTGATCCTGTAAATCCATTTGTGGATTGCCCTGCACATTAGATAAGAAAATCAGCTTCTTTTAGGGACCTAAGCCATCACTGACTTGGATCTGCCTTGTGCATCAACATAATCAATTTTTTTAGGGTGATTGATGCACTGTTGTGTTTAGAAACATGGTCTAAAACTTTATTCTTAGGTTTTCAAACCCAACCCAAGTTGGGCCTTAACACATACATTATTTCCATTAACAGCATTAAACTACTGCTTTTGGCTAGCAGCATAACTACTACTTCTTGGGCGCTTAGACAGCATTAACTAACTTGATTTTTGCATAACAGTATTAACATTTTATCCGTAGTAGTATTATACCCTCTGGATTAAAATTACTATTTGTAAATGCTGTAATCTTATGATTGGTGCCTCTTAACAGGTTGGAATGTGCTGTTTTAGAAGATATGACACTCTGGGTCCTGGCAGCATTCACTGTTTGTTTTGTCGTGGGCACCATTACCTTATATCGTAGCTGTATTAACTGGTACTAAAACCAGACTTCATTAGTACTGCTCTTGGAACTATGTTCGCTTTTCGTACCTGCACATGGTTGAATTCTTTTTAGCAAAGTTGATGATTCACCCTTTGGAGCAATTGTTCCATATAGGTTTGTATTTTGTGGACTGTTTTTTATTCACCTCTTGACATTCTACTGCAAGGTGATAAATATTCTACAAACCATAAACTAAGATTTATTAAACATCTCAAAATTACTTCCTAATCTTTGAGACATCATATTATTCCAGTTTCTTTAATTTCCTCTAGGAGTATAAATGTTTTGCCTATTTTGCTTCAGACATGAGTGACTGTTTTTCCTAGCAGTCTATTTCTTGTGTTAAGGTTTGACAAACTCTATCTTAGCAAAACTAGGATTAAATGTTTTCTTTTTAATCTTAGCCTGAGGCACATCATCTTCCTCATTATCAGACACCCAATCCTCAATAATTGGAGCACTATTATTCTTCCTAACTGCTTTAGGCTTTGCTTCACTAGCCTTAGCTTCATTGTCTCAGCTACAGGCTGAGTTAGACTATAGGCTCAAGTGTAATACTCTCTAAACCAGAGAATGGGACGCAAATCGGGTTTTAGAGGCATAAAGTTTCCTATATAGGGAGGTGGAACAGCAGTATACCCTAAACCTGTTTTGCGCTTATCAACTATCTGACAGTCTATTAGTTCGCTAAAGTTTTTAGATGAATTCTCAAAATTTTCTACTGTTAGCTGAATTTCATCTTTTTGTTTTTGAGCCAGTTCCAACTCCTTCTAAGCTCTATAATGATATGCTTATTAAATGAATCTCACATTTTTAAGACTTGATATCTTCCTATAAACATACTTATTTTTAGTTATATAGACTCTAGAAGTCTTGCTTCTACAGACTGTACAATCTATTTTATAAGCAATTAGCAGTTTTAAACTTAGTGTCACTTAATTAAGTCTTAAACAGTTGTTCATTTTGTTCTTTAATAATTTTAGCATTTTCCAAACAAGATGATGAACTGTTTGAATCAGCAGATACCTCAGAGTTAGAACTTATAGAACAGTAAGCCATGAGTGCAAAGTTAGTTGAACCTTAATTTGCTTGATCTCTCAATCTTAGCCAGAACCATCACAAGACACCAAAACATTAGAAGTAGTTATCTCCACTGGCACAACCCTTCTTGTGTTCTCCCTATTATTGTTTTCTTGGTTCCTTGAAGCCCTGCACTACACCTTGTAACCAAAGTTGTCCTTTGGTGGCAGTTGTAACACTCACCTTGGACTTATTCAAAACCCAATGGTCTCAGTACTATTTACAGAAAAGACTTCCTTCAGTGTTCTTCAAGATCCTTTTGCCCTCATTGTTAGTAGCCTATCTGCACCTTAACTTCCTTCTCTTCTAATCATCAGGATGAATTTGTTGAAAGTCACTTCGCATTGTCCAAGTTGAGGACTGTTTGGGTTGACTTGCAAAGAAAGCACAAATGACAGCATCACTCAAGTTGTTAATTGTTGTTGAACTAACAGCAGTAGCTTGAGTGCTAGCAGTTGTAGCACCATAAGCCGTATTAACTGCTCTATTTGTATTGTTGTTTGCGGACACAAAGGCCACATTTTGTATGTTTATGCTTGAGCTTGATATCCCTTTGACCTCTGGTTCATAGATTTTTCTGGTGTTGTAAAGATCATCCATGTTTAATGTATTATTCTCAGGCTTGTTCCTCCACACAATGGTTATGTGTGTTCCATTTAGTGTACAGACTTCTTAAGAACTTTGGATTCACATCTTCTTGTGAGATACTTTAACCATGAATCTCTAACTGACTGATAAGCTTTTGAAGCCTATCAAAGGTTTGATCTAACACCTCTGAGCTAGATGTAGTAACAAATGTTCATTGCCTGCTTTAGAAGATTCCTCTGGTTTTTTTGGTAGGCAAGCATTCCCTCAAACCTCTTCTAAACGCATGCTGAAATACATGGCATCTTGATGGAGTTAAACTTCAATTGATGTTCATTAGGGATTCCCATCAATAAAGTGCTTCTTGCCTTCAACTCTAACCTCCTTTGTGCCTTTTCTTCAGCAGTTGTAGGAGCAATTATAGTCTCAACACCTTCAACAACTTTTGTTATTGGAGGTGCCTATGACCATTTCTCATGACTTCGCATTAGAGAATAATCAATTTCTAGAAGTACTATTCCTCCTCATTCCTCCAAGTCATACTCACTTGGTTTAAGCATAAGGACTTTTGAAGCAGCCTACCCATTTATGTTGAGTCTTGATCAATCTCTTTGTAAAAACAGACACTTGTGTGTAAAAGCAGTTTCTTATTTTATTCAAAGCTTACTCACAAGCTCTGATAACCTTGTTGATCCTCTTGATTATATCTTGAATTCCTTAGCTTGTGGTTAAGGTTTAGTTATGCAAGGTATATCCTAAATCCTACACAACTATGGTAGAAACTTTGTAAAATATATCAAAGACTATGCGGAATCTAATCTTTGATCAATAAGAAGAATATGCAATAGAACAGTAATTCTAATGAACACACAGATTAACAAACAAAGCTTCAATATATTAATACGAATACTCTAACTAGTATTAGGGTTACAAAACCTTGAAGCTATAACGATATCAAAACAAAAGATATCAAACTCTATGCCCTAGGACCTCCTTTTATACACCAAGGAGTCCTAGTCGATTTACAATATATTCCTAAAACTTAGAATATTCACTATGATCTATTCTATAAATAACTCATACTTATCACGTAAGTAATCTTGATCTCCAATCAATCTTTATCCTTTCTTCTGTCTTTATCCATTCTCTTTTGACAGTAGAAACTCTTTCAGCAGTCTTAATCTTTGAGCAGTTGTAACTTTTGTACTAGCAGCATTAACTTAGCACCAGCAGTAGTAACTTATACACCAGCAGCATTAACTGTGTACAAGCAGTAGTAACTACTTAGAATATTTTCTTCAATCTTCACCAGCAGTACTAACTTTACTCTAGCAGTACTAACATATACTAGCAGTAGTAACTAGCAGTACTAATATACACTAGCAGTACTAAGTTACACTAGCAGTAGTAACTATGAACTAGCAGTACTAACTACTTAGCATATTTTTCATTAGAGTTAATGAACAACACTAACTTTAGCTTAGCAGCAGTAACACAAAACTTAGCAACAGTACCTTCAAGATCATCATGAAGTCTTTTAATTCTAACAATCCTCCCCTAAACTTGATATTATCCTTCAAAATCTAAAGTTTCTTCGTTGAAAACTTCTTTAATCACCAAGAGGATGCTTCCAAACACTTCATTGATTCTTAAGATGTTTTGTGAGAAGTTTAAGAAGCTGATATACCATTTCACTGAAATGATCACATTAAAGCTTCTTGTTTAACATATCAGTAATTGTAGCGGGTGTAAGAGGATATCTCTTTTCCACGAGCATATGAATGTGCATATGTTGCATCCTTAAAGAATGAACTCCACATGAGTCATATATTTTCTAATCCAACACTCTGTAATCCTGTTGATTCCTCCATACTTGATCTTCAACATGTGGATCAAACATTTTCTTTAGATCACCCCATGGCACTCTCTCATAGCCCTCCTCTGGCCTTGTTGATCCATGCTTAGCTTTTACCAATTTCCACAGGGTTTCCAAATCTTCCCTGTTAAAGCTTTTGAGCATATGACTAAAGACTAAGTACATCTTTGAACTTCCATCAGCCCTGGTTATCTGGTAATAGTTTTTCTTCCCTTCTTTATGGATCTTGTAGTCAACAATGCTTGGAGGCTTAGTTTCCAAAGGAATAGCATCAATTGCTACTTCCTCTTTATCAGGAACAACTTCTATTAGTCTTTGAAGCTCTGCTGTTTCTATATCCTCATCCACCTTTTGCTTCTTAATACTGTCTTGTTCTAGCTTAGTGCCTCCTCTCTTTGAACTGCTCTCTTGTGTTATCTTTGCTTTAGCTCTTACTTCACTACCTTCTACCAATTCTGTATCCATATCTACAAATATGTTTACCCTTTTTCATAGCTTTGTCAAATAACTTCTGAATATCATCAAAGCTTTTGTTCTTCAATTAATTGTGCTTGTATCTAGCCATGTTTTTTAGATAAGTAGACATTCTATTTCTCTTTTGAGCTTTAGTTGGTGGTGTTTCCTCTTTTCTTTTGCTCTTATTGCTGCAAAGTGCTTCTTTCTTGCTTCTAAGAGCTGTACAAATAACTTAGACTTCTCTTCAATACGCAACTTCTCTTGTTCTTATGCTTGCATTTGTTGAGCCATTTGATAATTAGCATCTATCATTGCTTACACATTATCTCATGAAGCAATGTTGGCTTCTTCTTCTCTCTGTCTTACAAGCCTATCTTCTTCCTCTAATTTAGCTTGCATTTGAGCTTGAAGTCTTTGAGCAACTTCCTCATCATGCCTAATTTGATATTTTTTCTTTGTTGGTTTCTCAGGCTCTTCCATAATACCTTTACCTTTATCCTTTGATGGTAGTTGTTGAGGTCTTGTTCTTGATGTAGATTCACTCTGCTCTCCTATCACAACCCCTTTGACTTTGGATTTTGCACTTTTGATCTCTATTAAAGTCTGAGCAAGAGTTAAATCATCAGCAGTTGGACTGGCAATAGTAACTACTTCACCAGCAGTACTAACTTCCTTTTCAGCCACATTAATCTCTTTTTCATCCATATCCTGTCCTGCAAACACTTCTTCATCATCAAGAACACTTGTATCAAACATTAGATCATCACCATACCTCCCATGAGTTTCATCAATTAATGTAATCTCTGCATCTTTATCAATGTCATCAATTTTCCTCCCCTATTTGGATGCTTCCTTCTGATCGCCCAAACTAGCATCATTAGAGGAAACCATTCTTGTAGATCTACCAACCTTGTATAATATTTTGAGCTTATGAATTCTTGATCCTCCTTTATTCTCTAACTTCTTGACTCTCAGATTTAATCTTGTAATCTCCTGAGCTTGAGCAGTCTTTGTGTTCTCCAGGTCAAGAACTCTTTGTTGCAATTTGGTATAAAATTTCATCAATTCCTCAAGTTTAAGTCTATCCTCACCACTTCGAAGTGTGTTACCTCTTGCGAGCAGCGAATCATTGGAATGTTTAGATACATTCTCAAACCTAGTCTGAGCACTTGTATCCCCCATGGTTTCTTGGTGCCTAGGACCACCACCTGAACTAGTTCCTAAGGAACTTGGTTCATTAGGTGTTGCCTTGGATTGGGTCTTATTGATGTTACCCCTATCCTGCTCTACATCTAAGCTAGTAGCAGTAGTGGCAGCCCTTTCCAAACTGTAATCCATCTTCTTATTGACAGCCTCATCTGCTACATTGTCTGTAGGACCACTAGACTGAGGTATCTCAATGTCCTTTCTTTTAGGCCTCCTAGGTTTTTGTTTCTTTTGAGGTTGAGATGTTGATGTTTAAATAATAGTAGGTGTGTGATGGGGATCAGAGGGATATCCTGAACCTTCACCCATTTCTTCTTGATGTTGTACCACCATTGTTTGAAATAAGGATGTTTCTCTTCCAGAAAAGCCTTTTCTTACCCTTCTCATGTTTCCAAAAATCTTCTTAGTGTGAAAGGGTGTAACATAAATCCTTTTATGATTTGACATTCCTTCTAGTTGTTTCTCCAAAAACACTTGTACGAATCTTGGATACATCAAGAATTTACCAGACACATTCTCCAAGTTCTTCACCATACTTTCAAATATGTACTTTGAAAAGTTAAACTTCTGGTTTATAGCTAAATAGATGATTGCAGATGTCATAGTGCTACTAAACTCATTCCATGAAGTAGTCTTAGCACTTAGACATTGTAAAATAGTATGAATTGGGAATTTCCATTAAGGGGAAAAGAATGCCTTATAGAAAGTAAGTTTTTATGAAACTTTCTCATACCCCATGAGTGTAAGTTGTTCAAAGATAGTAGCATTGGGTAGACAATCAATACCTTCAGCATCTTCTAGATGAAGATCTCTTCTCACAATCGACTCAGTAATGATGATCTTCTTTCCATCTACTAGGGCTTGTAACTGTACTTTCCCATTGATAGTTTTTGCCTTGACAGTAGCCCAGAACTGTTCAATACATGAAGTATAGATTGTAGGATTGATAGTTAGTGCATATCTTATAGGATTTGCATTCAAAAAATCCACTATCTACTCAAACCCTTCACTTTTAGCGGGTTTAGACAAAAACGCGACCAAATTGTGAGTATCAGCAAACTGTAGGGTCGTCATTGTGTTGGGTTTTGATGATGAATAATGAAATTGAGTTAGGGTTTGTGATTAAAGAGTATATAACTGAATGAAATCGATTAAATGAGTGATTGAAACCATTAATCGAAGTATTTATGAAAATACCCTCAACAGCTATAATGTTCAATAGCAGTAGTAAGTTATGCCTAGCAGCATTAACTTATGCCTAACAGCATTAAGTTATGCCAGCGGTATTAACTTATGTCTAGCAGCATTAACTTTGAGTCACCAGCATTAACTCCAATTCCATTCTAAACACTCTGTCTGTTTTTAATATATTTAACTCTCTTTTTGTTTTTCAACTCACCACTTCTCTTAATTCTTTTACTCACCAAAACTCTCTGCTGTTTTATTCCACATCTCTCTTTCTGTTTTTATTCTCACCAACTCTCTTAATTCTTTTTCTCAACAAATCACTCTGTCTGTTTTTACACATCTCTTTTTCTATTTTTATTCTCACCAACTCTCTCAATTCTTTTTCTTACAATTTTCACAATGTTAATTATACAAGCAGTATTAAGTATAACTAACAGCACTAATTATACTTAACAGCAGAAACTTTTAATGACATGAATAACCGTACTAATTCATATAAAACTCAACAAAAACATAAAGAGATAAAAGATTTTAGAGATTTAACATTCCAATACTAGCAATCAAATATTGAAATCTACTTACATCAAAAGCTTTTGTAAGCAAATCTGCAACATTTTTGTCAGTATGGATTTTGACCATTTGAATCAATTTCTTTTCATTCCAATCTCTAATAAAATGATGTCTAATCTCTATATGCTTTGTTTTTGAATAAAAAACAGGATTTTTAATTATGAAAATAGTACTGTTATTATCAATAAAGATATTGGTATGCATAAAATTGTACCCATAATCAAGTAGTTAATTCTGAATCTAAAGCACTTGTCCACAGCAACTTGAATCAGCCACATATTCAGCTTTTGTTATGGAATTTGCAACCACTGTCTGTTTCTTACACTGCCATGATATTAATCAACATCCAAGAAATTGATAACCTCTTGTTGTCCTAGTTATAGGATACTTCTTGTTGGATCCCACCTCAATAGATCGAATTCCTTAAGCTTGTTTAAGGTTTAGTTATATTAGATAAATCTAACATAACTATAGTAGAAACTTTGTTAAGTGTATTAAAGATTATGCGGAATCTAATCTTTAATATTAGAAGAATTCTTAATGAAACAGTAACACAAGATCACAATTCAACAAACAATAAAAGCTCCAATATTATTAAGAATAATACGAATACTCTCCTAGTATTAAGGTTACAAAACCTTGAAGCTATGAGAAACACTTATCAAATCGTAAACAACATCTCATAAACTCTATACCCTAGGACCTCCTTTTATGCACCAAGGAGTCCTAGTCGATTTACAATATATTCCTAAGACTTAGAATATTCTCTATGATCTATTCTATAAATAACTAATACTTATCATGTAAGTAATCTTGATCTCCAAACAATCTTTATCCTTTCTTCTGTCTTTATCCTTTCTCTGACAGTAGAAACTCTTTCAACAGTCTTAATCTTTGAGTAGTAGTAACTTATACACCAGCAGCATTAACTGAGCACCAGTAACTTTAAGATCATCAAGAAGTCTTTTAATCCCAGCAATCCTCCCCTAAACTTGATATTCCTCTTTAAAATCTCAAGTTTCTTCATTGAAAGCTTCATTAATCACCAGGAGGATGCTTCCAAACACTTCATTGATTCTTAAGCTGTTTTGTGAGAAGTTTAAGAAGCTGATATGCCATTTCACTGAAATGATCACATTGAAGCTTCTTGTTTAACATATCAGTAATTATAGCAGGTGTAAGATGATGTTACTTCTCTACCAACATATAGATCTGCATGTGTTGCATCCTTAAGAAATGTACTCTATAGGAGTCATATAACTTCCATTCTAACACTCTGTAATCTTGTTGATTTCTCCATACTATATCTTCTACATGAGGTTCAAACATTACCTTTAGATCACCCCATAGCACTCTCTCATAGCCCTCCTCTGGCCTTGTTGACCCATGCTTAGCTTTTACCAATTTCCATAGAGTTTCTAAATCTTCCCTATCAAAGCTTTTGAGCATATAACTGAAGACTAAGTACATCTTTGAACTTCCATCAGCCCTGATTATCTGGTAATAGGTTTTCTTCTCTTCTTTATGGATCTTCTAGTCAACAATGCTTGGAGGCTTAACAACCAAAGGAATAGAATCAATTGATACTTCCTTTTTATCAGGAACAATTTCCATAAGCTCTTTAATCTTAGCTGCTTCTTGAGCATTATCCACTTTAGCTGTTTCTTAAACATCATCTACCTTTTGCTTTTTAGTGACCTCTTATTCCAGCATAATCACTATTAGTGTATGCTACCATATCAAAAGGAGAATCTTTTGGATACCAAAGGCCTAATTTTGGTTGACCTTTTAAGTACCTAAAAATCCTTTTCACAGCATGAAGATGTGAAACCTTTGGATTGATTTGGTATCTAGCACAGGCACATACTACAAACATAATGTCAGGTCTTGAAGATGTAAGATACATCAATGAACCAATCATTGATCAATACATATGAACATCCACTTCTTTACCATTTTCATCCTTGAGCAAAGGCTTTTGAGTTTCTATTGGTGTGCTTGCAGTCTTGACTTCTGTAAACCTAAATTTCTTTAAAATTTCATCAACATATTTATCTTGACTAATAAATATGCCATCCTTCTTCTGCTGTATTTGTAATTCCAAGAAGAATGTAAGTTCTCCCATAGAACTCATCTGAAATTTCTCATGCATCAACTTCTCAAATGCATTGCACAGCTCTTTCTTTGTTGAACCAAAGATGATATCATCCACATACACTTGGACCAGCAAAATATCACCTTTGTATCTTTTGATGAATAAGGTCTTGTCAATTTTCCCTCTTTGAAACTCATTGTCCAACAGATATGTTGACAAGGTTTCATACCAAGCTCTAGGGGCTTGATGTAGTCCATACAATGCTTTTTCAACCTTGTATACTCTATCAGGAAAGTCTGGATCTTCAAATCCTGGTGGTTGACATACATACACCTCTTCTTCAATCTTCCCATAGAGAAAAGCACTTTTTACATCCATTTGATACACCACAAAGTCTTTAAATGAAGCATAAGCTAAAAATAGCCTAATTGCTTCAATTCTTGCAACAGGGGCAAAGACTTCATCATAGTCAATCCCTTCTTCTTGTGTGTACCCTTAAGCAACCAATCTTGCTTTATTTCTTATCACAATTCCCCTTTCATCCTTTTTATTCCTGAAAACCCATTTAGTGCCTATAGCCCTTTTTCCATTTGGTAAATCCACTAAAGTCCAAACTTCTTGTAACTTGAATTGTAGAAGCTCTTCTTGCATAGCCTCTATCCAGCTTGGATCCTTCAATGCATGAATTACCTTTTTGGGTTCTTCCTGTGATAAAAAGCAAGCAAACAAGCAGTTTTGAAGGTCTTTATGGTTTGTTCTTTGTTGAATAGTACTAACAAACCCATGTTCCTCCAAACTCTTTGACATCCTTCTTGTTTGTGTAGCTGATTGCAAATCTCCAATCACTTGATCAAGAGGATGATCTTTATGAATTCTTGTAGTTGGATTAGGACTGACTTGGATTGTTGTATCCAAATTGTTCATGTCAGCCTCTGCACCATCATCTTCATCATTTCTTGAGGAGTCAAATATGCTATAATCTTCCAAAGCAGGCATAATGCTTGTTTTTCCACCAACAGCATTAACTTCATTTGTGCTAGCAGCATTAACATTGTTAGTGCTGTTAACATTATCTTCCAATTTCTTGATCATACCTTCATTATCTTTTTTTGAATACTCATTAACCTTCTTATCGCATCAATCAGATGAAGGTTTGGATCCATCATCTTGAGAACTCTTTGGATCTTGGGAATATGGTGGATCAGCAAGCCATAACGGTAGAAAAATGTAATTTTTGACAGGTTCTGTCTCCTTTCTAGCTTGACATGCATTATCACTTGCATTTGTATCTGCAAAACGATTAGATTGTGTACCTAAAACAATTGGCTCATAATTCATTGTTCTTGTTAGTGCATCAATATCAAATAGCCAATCTGATCCACTACCTACAACATTAGGTGTACTCTCACTAAACCTAATATGAAAGTTTTCTTTCACTATCATTGTTCTTCTATTGAGTACTCTAAAGGCTTTACTATTCAAAGAGTATCCAAAAAAGAAACCATCATCAGCCTTACCATCAAATTTGCCTAAGTGATCTATGGTATTAAGAATGGTAACAGGACACCCAAATGGTCTCATAAAACTTAAAGTTGGTGTTCTACCATGAAAAAGTTCATAGGGGGTCTTGTTATGAGGCTTAACTACTAACACTCTATTTTGCACATAGCAAGCAGTATTAACTACTTCTGCCCAAAAAGTAGTTGGCAACTTAGAATCAGCTAGCATAGTCCTAGCAGCCTCAATTAGTGTCCTATTTCTCCTCTCAGCAACTCCATTTTGTTGAGGAGTTCTAGCTACACTATATTGTCTCAAAATACCCTTCATCTCACAAAACTGATTCATCTCTTTATTTTTGAACTCAGTCCCATTATCACATCTAATTACCTTAACCTTGTGATCTACTAGATTTTCTATCCCAGTTATAAAGGACTTAAGAATGCCACTAGTCTCATCCTTAGTAGCTAGAAAGAAAACCCATGTAAACCTACTAAAATCATCTGTGACAACTAGGCAATACATTTTCTTCATAAGACTTTTTACAAATGTTGGACCAAACAAGTCCATATGCAACAAATGTAAAGGAAGACTGATTGAGTTCTCTGTTTTGGACTTACAAGAGGCTTTGTGCTGCTTTCCCTTTTGACAAGCAACACAGGTTTGATCATTTTCAAAAAGTTTGGAAGGTAAACCTCTTACAAGATTTCCTTTAACTAATTTATTCATGGTTTTAAAATTTAAGTGACCTAGCCTTCTATGCCAAAGTTTAGATTCATCAGATGTGGCTTTTGCAAAAAGGCAAGTTAAACCTCTTTTAGGAACTATGTTCTTTAAATCAACACTATACATATTGTTCTTTCTAGGAACTCTAAGTAAAACTTGACTTTCATCAATTAACTTAAAGTTTGGAGATAAAACAATACATTTAGTGTCATTAAAAAGAACACTATTCTTTTTATCACACATTTGTGAGACACTAAAGAGATTAAACTTTAACTCTCTTACAAAATACACATTTTCAAAATCTAGATTACCAGTTTTAATGGTACCTTTTCTTGTGATTTTCCCTCCTTTGGGGTTCCCTCCAAAAGCAACATATCCTCCATCTATCTCTTCATAGTTTGTAAGATAGGACATGTTCCCTGTCATGTGCCTTGAGCATCCACTATCAATCACTCCTTGATCCTGTAAATCCATTTGTGGATTGCCCTACACATTAGATAAGAAAATCAGTTTCTTTTGGGGACCCAAGCCATCACTGACTTGGATCTGCCTTATGCATCAATATAATCAAACTTCTTTAGGGTGATTGATGCACTGTTGTGTTTAGAAACATGGTCTAAAACTTTAGTCTTTGGTTTCCAAACCCAACAAGCTGAGGCCTTAACAGCATTAACATTATTTCCCTTAACAGCATTAACTACTGCTTTTGGCCTAACAGTATTAACATTTTTATCCTTAACAGTATTAACCCTCTGATTAAAATTACTGTTTTTAAATGTTGTATTCTTGTGAATGGGCCTCTTAACAGTTGAATGTGCCTTTTTAGAAAGATATGACATTGGTCTAGCAGCATTCACTGTTGTTTTTGTGTGAGCATCATTAACTTGTCTAGCAGTATTAATTGATACTAAGCCAGACTTCATTAGTACTGCTCTTGGAACCAAGTTCTTTTTAGCACAAGGGTGAGTCTTTTTAGCAAAGTTGTGATAATTCACCCTTTGAGCATTGTTCCAAACAGGTTTTACCATCCTTTGTTTTTGAAACTGTTTATAATGGTAATTGCAATCAACCTACAAATGATCAAAACTTCCACACACATAACATACCTTATTAAACATCTCAAAATTGCTTCCTAGTCTTTGAGACATCATATTGTTCCAATTTTATTATTTGATTGCCCTTAACGTGAGTGATTTCCTATTCTCACTTGTTTAAAACAGTTTTCCAAGCCATGTTTTTCTCTTGTTGCTTATGTTTTTGACAAACCTTATCTTAAATAATACTAGGCTTTAACTGTTTTCTCCTTTCTTCAGTTTTAGTTTGAGACTACATTTTCATCCCACCTATCTGACATACCGGATTCTTCAATAATTGGGATAATCATAACTTCCTGACTACCTTAGACACTTCTTTATTAGACTTTCTGTTCTCAACTATAAGCTTATTAACAAACTCATCTAAACCAGTAAAAGACAAGTCAGGTGTTGGAGGCATGAAGTTTCCTGTGTAGGGAGGTGGACTATACATATAGCCTAAGCCTTTCTTGCAGTTGTCAACAATCTGACTTTCTATGTTTTTGTTTAAACTTTTAGATGCATTTTCAAATTTGTCTACATTAAATTGAATTCCATCTTTTTCTTTTTGAGCTATTTCTAGCTTCTTCCTGAGCTCTCTAATAGCTATATCTTTACATTCAATTTCAAATTTTAAGACCTTTATATCTTGTGAATAAATAGACTCATTTGCCTTATAAACTTCAAGTTTCTCTTCTACTGACTCTAATCCTGACTTATAAATAGACCATAACTCAATTTCTTAAAGTCCTTTAATGTAGTTAGATCATATTGAGATTTTAAGAGTTTTCAACAGTTTTCAAACAAGATTTTGAATAATTTGAATTGTTAGATACCTCTGAGTCAGAACTTAAAGATGAGTAAGCCATGAGTGCATAATTAGGTCCTTCCTCTGCCTGATCACTCCAGTCATACCCACCAAGACCATCACATGACACCAAAGCTGTGGAAGTGGATGTTTCCACAGGCACAGTCCTTCTTGTGCTTTCCTTGTTCTTGTAGTCTTGATTTCTTGGAGCTCTGCATTCTTTAGCAAAATGTCCCTTCTTGTGGCAGTTGTAGCACTCCACTTTAGACTTATCAAAGCCAACAGACTCATTGCCATTGATAGTAAGCTTCCTACCTGTATTCTTCAAAAACCTTCTAGCCCTCATAGTCAACATAGCCATTTGCCATCTCAAATCCATCTCTTCCAAATCATCTGGATGGATTTGTTGCAAGTCCTCATGTGCAAGTTGAGGATTATTTGGTTGACTAGCAAGGAATGCACAAATAACAGCATCACTCAAGTTGTCAATATTAGAAGCATTAACTTGAGTATTAGCAGCAGAAACTCTATTAGCGGTATTAACTGCTTGAGCAATACTAACTGCTCCATTAGTGATGCTATTGTTGTTATTTTAAGAGGATACAAAAGCCATGTTTTGTGTGCTTGAACTTGAGCTAGACATCCCTTTGACTTCTGGTTCATACACCTTAAGGTTGTTGTAGAGATCATCCATGCTCATTGTATCCAAATCAGTTTTATTCCTCCACACAACAACATGTGTGTTCCACTCAGGTGACAAACTTCTTAATAGCTTCTGGTTCACATCTTCTTGTGAAATTGTTTCTCCCAAAAGCTCTAACTGACTTACAAGCTTTTGAAGCCTATCAAAAGTTTGATCAAGCATCTTTATGCTTGGAGCAGTAAAGTTTTCATATTGCTGCTTTAAAAGATTCCTTTGGGTCTTCTTTGTAGTTGCATTCCCACCAAATCTCTTTTCTATAGCTTCTATCAATATCTTAGCATCCTTAATTGAGTTAAACATTAACTGATGTTCCTTAGGAATGCCCATCATTAAAGTACTTCTAGCTTTTACCTCTAATCTTTTCTGAGCCTTCTCTTCAGCAGTTGTAGGAGGCATTACTTTCTCAACACCCTCCATAACTGTTGTTTTCGATGCAGTGTTTCCATTCTCTATGACTTCCCAAAGTGCATAGTCTATCATCTAGATGTATTATTCAATCCTTATCCTCCATTAACTCAAACTCACCCCCGTTTGAGCTGGGAAACTTTGGATGCACACCATGTGGTGCAGAATCTTGAACCTTAACTTCTAGCAAAGTTTCTTCAAAGCACAAGCTCTGATACCAGGACTGTTGTCCTAGTTGTTCTCTAAGATACTTCTTGTTTAATCCCACCCAATAGATCTAATATCCTTAAGCTTGTTTAAGGTTAGTTATATTAGATACATCTAACACAACGTATGGTGAGAAACTTTGTTAAGTGTATTAAAGATTATGCGGAATCTAATCTTTAATATTAGAAGAATTCTTAATGTAACAATAACACAAGATTACAACTCAACAAACAATAAAAGCTCCAATATTATTAAGAATAATACGAATACTTTCCTAATATCAGGGTTACAAAACCTTAAAGCTATGAGAAACACTTATCAAATCGTAAACAACATATCATAAAACTCTATACCTTAGGACCTCCTTTTATGCACCAAGGATACCTAGTCAAAAAAATAATAAATTTTTTAAAGATTATTACAATATATTGCCTAAGACTTAGAATATTCTCTATGATCATTCTATAAATAAACTAATAAGCTTATTACGTAAGTAATCTTTAATCACCAACTACTTTAATCCTTTCTTCTCGGGTCCTTCTGTCTTTATCCTTTCTTTGAAAGTAGAAACTCTTTCAGCAGTCTTAATCTTTGAGCAGTAGTAACTTATACACCAGCAGCATTAACTGAGCCACAAGTAGTAGTAAACTACTTTAATATTTTCTTTCAATCTTCACCAGCAGTACTAACTTTAACACAGCAGTACTAACTTTAATACAGTATACTAAAGTAATACTAACAGTAGTAACTTGTGAACTTAGCTGTATAACTTTAACTAGCAATCAGCAATAACTACATAGCATATTTTTTATTAAAGTTAATGAACAGCACTAACTTTAGCTTAGCAGCAGTAACATAAACCTAAGCAGCAGTAACTTTAAGATCATCAAGAAGTCTTTTAATCCCATAGCATATTTTTTATTAAAGTTTATGAACAGCACTAACTTTAAAAAGCTTTCTAGATGATCAAAATTCTCGTTTTGGCTCCTCGAAAGGCATTAATAGTTCCTTTGTTGAACTCATTGTCATGCACTACCTGAAAAAGCGGATAAACAATCAGTAGGATATGCTCGAAAGAGAGAGAACACATAATTACGGAAATCGAATGCGAAAAACCAGCTTCTGTTACTGTATCAGACAATCAATACACCGTATTCAATTGATCTGAATACGCCGTATCAATCTATTGAATGGATACACTGTATGGATATGAAATTTGGATACGTCGTATTCAATGGAAGTGGATACGTCGTATTAGGTTATCGACCAGAACAGTGTATAGAAAACAAATTAAAACACACGAATTTTACAAAATTTTACACTAATTTAAATTACACTAATTAATCTAAATTACACTAATCCTAAAGGTTAGATTAATCTAATGTTAAAAACCAAAATATTAAATAAATTTCAAGATTAAAATTTCACTCCCCGGTAACGACGCCAAAAACTTGATTGTGTCGTTGTGAGGTTATTGTTTATGATAGTTCAAGTTTTAAATTTATATTTTGCCGACTTTACCTAAAACAACACGTTAACGGACAGTGTACCCGGTCAGATGGAGTTTCATGGAAAGTAGGGTGTTGATCACTAAGAGTGAGAACTAATATTTTATTTTATCAATATTTTGGTTAACTAAACTAATTTAATTTGAATTATGTTAATTCTATTTGATGTTAAACCTAAGCTAAACCTATGTTAATCCTAATTCTAACGGATAAGAGGGGTTTTCAGCCTGAGAGACTAACACAGGTTTGTGGTGACTTAGAACAATTTAGGACACAATAACACACGCAAGCAAATAGACAAAAGATAAAAGAGCGGTCTAGCCAAATATAAGAAAATTATATTAACCATGATTAATCTAATTAGAACATTGGTTTGTTTATTAAGTGCAATGAATACTTATCTCGAGGTAGAATATCATTCTTAAGACTTAGGCGTTACTTCTTCCTAAGACCTAGACACGTAGAATTTTGTCATAATTAAACGCATCTGCATAAAGCATCTTATTTGTTGATTATAATCTATCTTAGGGGTTAAAGAAATGGTGATCCTGTTAAACCCTAGCTCATAGAGACTTTATCAACTTACTGCTTAATGGCATATACTAGTAGTCCACTGGCCAAGTCTTTACCAATTGATTAAGAACGTGCTCGTTAATCTCAAGGGTCACCTGCCAGTCCAACTAAGATCACTAATCTAAGGGCGAAGATAGGTAATTATTTGTGATCCTATTATCTAGATATATAACTCACTCACTAAACTCACAAAAGACAATATGTCCCTGAAGTGATTACTCTAAATGAGCAAAATACACCTCACACTGAGGATGTTGAAGGTCATCCTGACCTAATAAACACCAAAGGTACACAAGAACAAGATGTTCAGAATGAACATATCAATAGTCAATCCACTAAAGAAACTCTAGGGAACAATACTGAAACCATGGTACTTATTACTGAACCTTTAGTCCCTGAAGTGCCTCAGTCTCAAATAGTTCATCATGCATTAGCAATTTTACATCCTACTCCTAAGGAAAGATGGTCAAGAGATCAACATATTGAACTTGTGAACATCATTAGTGAACCCACTGAAGGCATGTTTACAAGAAGTATGGTTGCCAAACTAACAGCTGCCTCAGCTAGTGAATATTTATTTCCAGATTTTCTCTCTGAGATAGAACCTAAAAAGGTGTCTGAGGCACTGAAACATCAAGGGTGGATTGATGCAATGCAAGAAGAACTAAATTAGTTCTATAGAAACAAAGTTTAGACTCTTGTTCCACTCTCTTATGGAAAGATAGCCATTGGCTCCAAATGGAACAAGAAGATGAACTTGGAACTGTTATCATGAACAAAGTAAGACTGGTTGCTTAAGGTTTTAGTCAAGAAGAAGGAACTGACTATAACGAAACCTTTGCACTAGTGGCAAAGATGGATGCCATCAGGATATTCCTTGCCTTCGCTAAATACATGAACTTCATAGTTTTTCAGATGGATGTCAAAAGTGTCTTCCTAAATGGAAAACTAAAAGAAGAAGTTTATGTGAAACAACCTCTTGGCTTTGAAAGTAGTGAGTTCCCTGACTACGTATGCAAACTTGACAAAGCCTTTTATGGACTAAAACAAGCATCCAGAGCATGGTATGAACCTTTATCTACTTTCCTTATTCAAAATTAGTTTGTCAAGGGAAGAATAGATAACACTTTGTTTATCTATAAATACAAAGGAGATGTCCTCCTTGTCTAAGTGTATGTAGATGATATTATATTTGGCTTAACCAATTATAAACTTTGTAAACAGTTTAAAAACTGATTTGAAATGAGTATGATGGGAGAACTCTCTTACTTCCTTGGATTACAAATCAAGCAGGATGACAAAGGAATATCCATTTGTCAAGAAAAATACACAAGGGACTTACTGAAGAAATATAAGATCTTTGATAGTTCTTCAGTAAAGACACCCATGGTTCCTCCAAATAACCTAAGTCATGACCTTGCTGGTAAACCAGTCAATGAGACCTTATACAGAGGAATGATTGGGTCCCTGGTGTACTTAACTGCAAGTCGGTCTGATATCCAATTCTTAACATGTATATGTGCAAGATATTAGTCCAATCCAAAAGAATCACATCTCATTGCTATGAAAAGAATCCTCAGGTACCTGAAAGGTACTTCATCAGTTGGTCGGTGGTATCTAAAGTGCTTAGGATTTGATCTTAAAGGATACTCAGACTCAGACTATGCTGGTTGCAATATGGATAGACAAAGCACCTCAAGTGCTTGTCAAATACTTAGAGGCAAGTTGGTTTGTTGGAGTGCAAAGAAACAGAAGTCAGTGGCTATGTCATCTGCTGAGGTTGAGTATGTTGCTGCTGCAGGGTGTTATACAAGCATTCTTTAGATGAAAAGTTAACTCAGTGACTATAACATTCATTATAAGATGGTACCCATCTTTTGTGACAATACCAGTGTCATTGCCATTTCCAGCAACCTAGTCCTTCATTCAAGAACCAAGCAGATTGATATAAGATATCATTGCATCAGGGACCATATCCTAAAAGGAGATATTGAATTACACGTCATCCCAACTGAGTATCAGCTAGCTGATATCTTTACAAATCCCCTGGATGAGCCTACTTTCACAAGACTGAAAGCAGAGCTAGGCATGCTAAACATTGATTGATCAGTCTCCCTAATCAATCATGTTCATTATGGTGTAAATATTCTCCACTCCCTGAAGCTCTCTCACTGATAACAAATATGACCCCCATGACACTAAGGGACACATTAAATGAAGTAACTAAATGCTCTAAGTCCTTCATTACTTAATGTCCTAGGTTGGTGACTGAACACATTATATAAGGAACAAATATTCCTTATTTAACTGTCATTCAACAGTCATGGGTCCTACTTCTCCCATTTATACTCAAACATCCCACTAAGCATTTAATGCTCACTCTCACAAACAATATCCCTTCCCAAAATGTCTTTTCACTTCCCACCTAATCCGTTATCCCTACGTCATGCCTGCAAAAGTGCATGACACAATAACCGCTATACAGTTGCCATAAAAGACAGGATAGTGATAGTTGTGGGTGGTGGCATTTTATGAGGACACCAAACATTTTTCATAACTATTTTCAAAATAAAATAATTTGAAAAATAAAAAACCTTTTCACATCTCACCTATAAATACCCCATCACAAGAAGAAACACACACAATATTTTTCAAAGCAAGGAAACTCTGTAAAAAAAATCTCAATCAAAAACTTATGTGTTCTTCATTTTTCATGATAAAACCTTAATTCAAACCATTTTTCTTGGTCAAGTACGCGTCAGGGATCTGAGTTATACAACTTAGTGACCATCTGTCTTGATACCATATCAAAA
The DNA here is from genome assembly GCA_026074375.1 of Tanacetum coccineum. Lineage (NCBI taxonomy): Eukaryota > Viridiplantae > Streptophyta > Magnoliopsida > Asterales > Asteraceae > Tanacetum > Tanacetum coccineum. The sequence goes on along the minus strand of BQNB010047223.1, from coordinate 4,471 downwards.
TTTTATGTCAACGATCTTAGTTGGATTTAACTTTGTGACCATCTAGTTTTTAAATTTTCCTTTGTCACACCACGTAAATTTCAGGTCAGTATTTTAAACTTTTCCGATCATTATTTTTGACTTTTATATGTTACGTTTGAATCTGGCAGTTTACCGGGAAGTTAACCCGCGTAAATCTAAAAAACGTCATCGGACGCGTTCCGTTTTTGACCTAATGGAACCCCGGAAACCCGAAATATTTTCGTGTAAACTTTAGTTACCGTACATCTCGTGTTTATAAGTTAAAAAATTCGTTCATCCCTCCCCCATGCTCAAATCACATACACAAACACACATCTAATTAAATCAAGTGGAATCTTTTACCTTTAATTTGAAAATTATGCATCACATGCATAGATAGTGATGTTTTGGAGGCATGCAATGTGGTGTAAGACTCTTGTCTTTATGCATGCAAGCCTTGGACCACTCTTCCACTAAGCCATTAAATGGAATCTTAATTTTTATTAACAACTAGTGTTCAAGCTTGGTCTCCCCCCTACCTCTTGCTTGTTGCATCCGAACCATCACCACACACACCCTTGGTGTGTGTTGGTCACTTAGCCATTTGGTTACATATCTTTTGAATAGCCATGGACCCTTAACCTTATCCCACTCCCTATAAATATCAAGTGATAACACATCTAGGGTTCACTCTTCATTTGCAAGCCTCAAAAGTTTTTCATACTTCCCTTTTCTCTCTTCTTGCTCACGACACACACATACATACATATAGTTTCCATGGTTTTTATTTATATCAAGATTCACTCATTCCAAGATCATTTCTAATCATATCTAAGGGTGTTCTAAGGGTTTGATCATTTGATTCAAGGGTTTACTTCAAGATTTACAAATTAGGGTTTGATTATTATTTGGGGTTTTTCAAGATCCAAGTCTTCCATCTTCATTCTTGTGTTTTCTTAAGCTTGTTCTTTATATTTGTAAGCTTATCTTGAAACTTATACTTTAATTTCTACTTTCATCCTGTATATGTTTATGTTCTTGCATAGATCTATGATTCCTATGGTGTTTGTGTGATTTTTCAAAAAGAAATAAAATAATATCTTGTCATCTTTTATAAAAATAAAAGTAATATGTTTATGACTTTATGATCTTGGTGAGGAGAGTTGAAAAGTGAGTTGGAACAGTAGAAATGAAGGGATTAGGTTAGTTTTAGGTATGGTTTTGTTGTGGATTAGTTGGGAATGGATATTAGGCTAGACTAGGCACTATTATGAAGTTTGGTGTGACTTTTGGAAGCGTTTGTGAAATAACTAGTTGCTGATCCAAAATTCTTTTGAGGTTTTGGGCGACTTAGGAATGTTTTCAATAGGCGTAAAGGTAGTCTTTGGGGAGCTCATTTCGAATAAATAGATTTTCATATATCGCACACTAAAATTGGACTTAAAACGGTCAAGTTATAGCCAAATAAAACTTGAAACATTTTTCGGCAAAACCATTTTGACGTAGTGCTGTTTGGAAAATAAAATGAGGTTTTCGGACACTTTCAGACATTTTTGGACTTTCTAAACGTTGGCAAAACATATAAAAACATTAGGTTAATAATTAGAAACATTTGAAATGTCATAAAAACATGTAAATGATGTCGGGTTTGATAAATGAGGTAGGATTCCAAAAATAGCAACTTTTATTATGTTTTAGCGAAACGGACATAGAAGTTAAGCGATTAAGACTAGTTAGTGCGTTTTAAAAATATGGAAACTTAACAAATATAGGGGACGATATTAACGTCTTGAAACTAAAATCTTTTCTATAAAGGAAACTTTCTATAAATGGTAACTTTCGGGAAAAATGTCGGGATTCAACGAAGAACGTTATAATTTTACTAAGTCGTTTTTGATAAATAAAAACCAAAACACAAACACACATGGATGTCTTTCTATATTGAGCATTTCGTGCTATATTTAGTATACTTTCCGTTCTCCTAAGACGCGTTATTTATCTAGGTCGCGGCTAGATTTCTATATCATCTTTCATTTACGTGATTTACCATTCGCTCATCTTGCTAAGGTGAGTTCATAGCCCTACATTTTACTACTATTGCTTTGTTACTTTGGGATGAGAAACATTGCTTGCTTTTAAACATTGGACACAAATGCTTTATGTTTTTCCCAATCTTGTTTACGTGTTGCTTAAGTAAATGTTGAAACTTGTATGCCCGAGTCATCATGAACCGTTAGTTACTTATGATCAGTTGGATTGGTAAGTGAGCGCGAGTGTTGTAAATAGATCTATTGGGACTAATCATCCCCGTCCGTGTAAGTAGCTCTTACATGATCAACGGACGTATACCATGTCGAGTGATACGGTGAAGCGCCATGTTGGCACCCGTCAGGGCAAGTTTATTTAGCATTTTGCATGCTCCCATTACATTTAGCCTCGGTATCATGAGCTTAGCGCAACGTAAATGCCTTTTTATGTGATATTGTATCTGTTATAATAGTCACATGCGTTTTGCAAAATTTGTGGTCCACTCTTATATCAAATTCAAACCTATGAATTCACCAACTTTATGTTGACGTTTTAAGCATGTTTTTCTCAGGTGCTTAGCTATGGATGTCTTTGCTTGCTTTATGGTGTTGCCTTGCTTTGGATCGATTTTTAAGACTTATTAATATCTATGTTAACATCGTTGTAAAACTTTAAAACCTTTTATTCGCTTCCGCATATTATCTATGAACCTATGTAAAACCTTAAACTAATTTATTTAAGGCAACGATGTTGGATTTCTAAACGTACCCTTAGAGGCCATTCTTTGTATCTTGTGTGATGTATATTATGACGTCACGCCCCCAGACATGTGTTTCCGTCTAGGCCTCGTTTGGGGGTGTGCCAATCTAGTTTTTAAATTTTCCATTACCCTTTTTCAAAAACTCTAACAATGGCAGCAACCCAAGCAGTGATATATGCCCCTCAATGTGGTGATATGACTGTGGAATCAGTCCAATTTCAAAGCAACAACTTTGTGGAAAATTTCAACCACCCACACAGTGTCCTAGCCTATAAAGATATTTGCAAATTTTTTATGAACTCTTCTCTAGCTGATGCTTTTACAAAAACACCTTTAGTGCTATACCAAAACTACCTTAAGGAGTTCTGGTGTACTGCTGTGGCTTCAGACCCAAACCCACCAATTAATGACTCTGAGGCTCGTCCTCTTAAAGATTTTATAATCAAGTTCACAGTGAATAATGGCCTAAGGCCATTGACTTCAGACTACAAAACCTTCTGTGAGGCCACTGGTCTTGATTATAACAATGGCTAATATGTTGACCATCCCTCCACTGAGGTAGTAAAGGCTAAACTAGCCAAGATTATAACAAATGGGGCACTGGTTCAAAAGACCCATGTACCTGAAAGCATCATTTCTTGTGGCTTGAAGAATCCTGTTGACTTTTATCGTTCAGGTTCTTAGCGGGAATTATTCATCCACTAAACAGTTGAATTCAATTCAACAGTTGCTAGCCTATAGTCTCCTCATAGGGACTAAGGTTGACATAGGAGAGATCATTTTCAGTGATCTTGTAACCAGGTGATGTGCAGTCGTGTAGGGTTAATTTATTGATTACCAAGTTTTAAAATTATATTTAGCTGACTTATCCTACAACAACACTTTAACTGGCAGTGTACCCGATCGGGTGGTGTTTCGTGGTAAGTAGGGTGTCGAACACTAAGAGCGAGGTCGTTAACCTTATATTCTATCAGTATTTTAATTAATCTAATTAAGTTAGTTCTAATTACTTGTTAAACATATGCTAAACCTAGTTCTAATGATAATAGGGGTTTCAGCCTGAGAGACTGGCACAAGTTTTATGGTGACAATAATCAATTCAAAACACAATAAACATGCAAGAAAACAATCAGAAGATAAAAGAGCGGTACAAGCCAAATGATAGAAAACTGTATTAGCCATATTAAATCTGATTAAATGCTGGTTTGTTTGCTTAGTGCAATGATTACTTATCTCAAAGCGGCATATCATTCTTAAGACTTAGGCGGGACATCATCCTAAGACCTAGACACGTTGAATCCTGTCATAATTAACGTATCCGCATAAAGCATCCTTTTAGTTTAATTATAATCTATCTAGGGATTAAAGCAATGGTGATCTTGTTAAACCCTAGCCCATCGAGACTTTACCCACAACTGTTTGACGGTATTTTACATACTGGTAGTTCACTGTTCAAGTCTTTATCAATTAATTAAGAACATACTTGTTGAAACATGCGGGTCATCTGCCGGTCCAACTAAGCTCATAATTTAAAGACAAAGATAGAACATTATTTGTGATCCTATTGGTCCAGTAATATAAAACACGATATGGAGGGCTATCTCAGTATCTAGTTCACTTGTTAGGCATAACTAGACCCAGTTGAATGATAGGTCGCATATTCAAACACGTAGACAAGTATCA
>BQNB010047222.1:0-42535 GCA_026074375.1 Tanacetum coccineum | reverse complement strand
TGTTTTAAGAATTCTCCACTTCATGTCATGTGAAATGAATCTCATTAATATTATTTATCTTAATTGAGTTTGTGATTCTTTTTTTAAATAAATATGCTTTTCTAAAATTATTATTCTTATCAATGTTGTATATCATAATTGAATAAATGTATTTTTACTTGTTTATGCATTAGTACATATTTTGATAGGTTATTTTTCAATTCTAATAACTTATATTTTTCAAATTATATGTAGTGTATTTTCTTGTAACACAACCATTTATGCTACGAAGAAAATAAAATGCATAGGATATATATTATCCTTTATCAATCGTTTAATACGATAAGTCCATAAAATCTTTAAACATAATGTTTCCCAAACATCATGTTATCCTAGGTGAATAAACAAGAATATTATTCTTATTTGAGAATTTAGTTAAAAGTGAATTTTAGCTTTGAGTTGTGCTTTTATGTTGTATAAGCAAAGTTTACATATATTGTTAGTTTGCTCGTGTTTGGTTTTTCGGAAATGACACATTTACCAATTGCATTGCAATGTAAATTGCTTGAATATTTCGGACGAAACATCTAAGTCGTCAATCCTACTTCATTATGTATTTTATGCATGTATAAAACATATTAGTCTAATATTTGGAACACAACCATTGGACAAGTAGACTCAATATGGCATCATCAACACAAGTGTGATTTATGATCCAATGCATATTCTTTTCATCTAGAAAAGGATGTAATTATTTTCATATCAATCTAGTGTGATTGAGTATGTAGATCCAAGATAATATCTTTTGTTATATATTGATATAGTCTTGAAGCTAAACAAAAAAGAATCCAATTTCATGTCCATACTCAAAAAAACTTGTCAATTGGATTCGATAAATATATCAACCATAATTTGAATAATGAATCGATATGTACTCGAGATGTTTCTTGACCCTCATAAACACTCATTTAAAAGAAAATAAATTAATATTTTAATAGTGTGTTCCATTAATCCTAAGATTATTCGTGAGAATAACGTTAATAAATGATGAAAAGTTAACTTATTGCTTCATGATTGTTATATATGTTGATTATGTGAAAGACTATTTATTGTTACGTACAATGTGCACAGTTTCGACAAATCATAAGTATTATTAAACACAACTCTTGTAAAATGCTATATAAAATAAAATTAGGTGTGTTATGTTGGATCAATTCAAACACACGCATAGTTCGAAAATACATTTTCTTTTACTTAAATACTAATATATTCAAATGATCCATTTTCTCTTGTTTGAACAATCTAAGGTCAAATAAGGTAAGTTGTTGAAAATATTTAAACGTGTTGTTGAAAATAGATTAAAGCATTGGAAATATTTAGGTGACTAGTTTTAACACATTTAATAATATACTTGATAAGTTATTGAACTCTTAGTCCTAAGTATATTCCCATACTCAAAAAGATTTACAATATGTTTATGTAACATTTGTAAATTAAGTGATCTATGCCTATATGCGATGCAAGAACAATTTTGCCATCTTAATGCAAGAAATCTAGCATAAGTTCTAGTAAGGCATAATCCGGAAAACTAGCTACAAACGAATAGTGTACATGGCACACGTGCTTAGATATTCAATTAGCTAAATTTCAAATAGCAACGATCATTTAATATTTTCTATTAACAAAATTAAGACACAAATAAGTGCACATAATCATATAGTATAACACATAAAAGTACTTGTCGTCGTTTTGTGTATTAGATACAATAATGTATACTTAGCTCGGTTTTGTTTGAAAACAAATTAGTTTCCTCCCCATTTCAAAAACTAACCAATTTTAATATTTTTGAAAATTTAATTACATCGTTTTTCAAAGATATACCAACTAGAAATACCCGACTCGAAGGAAAAGGTAAAATAAAGTTTTACGTCAAGATGACACACAAATTTTTGACCACTATGTAGTATTTTGAATTTTTGACTTACTTAAGTTTGTAATAAATGCTTGGAAGTATTTTTAAACGAAAGTAGACTCAATTATCTTTAAAATGACGGGTGACACGACTTCTACGGACTCACGGTTAATTTTATATGAATTTTCAAAGTTTATGAAAATCTGCCGAATCAGACAGGCGGTCCCCTTAAATATAAGGGGGCCGGCACCCTAATTAAGGGGACCGGCCTTTGGAGATAAGGGGGTCGGCACCTGACACAAATTCGCCATTTTTGTACAAAATCATTTAGTGACTTAACGAAAAGATGTGGAACCTACTGAGCTTGATACCGAGCATAGAATACTTATTTTAAGCATCATTTTACTTTGATCTAGTATACTAAGTGTATTTAATCAACAAAACTAATACAAGTTAAGCAACAAAACACTTTTCATATTTAATCCCCCTTAATGGGTAATTTGATACATGGATCGTACTCAATTTTTAAAACCATTTGCTTTGAATAAATAGAGCAACCTGGCTCTGATACCAATTGTAGAAATCGTAAAGGGGGTGAATACATTTCCATTTAAAATCTTAAAATGTTTCGTATCAAATTGCCGATCAAGTTAGACGTAATATGAAAAGTGTGTATAAAACATTTATATTTACTAGCGCACAATCACAATATTAACTTATATCTATGACACAATTATCATCCAAACAATATAAGCAACAATTCACACACATATAGACATGATGCAAATATAAATATAAGGTGATAAAGTAAATAAAAATCTAAAGCAAAAAGGTAAAAGGAAATGCAAACCGGATACGAAGATTTATAGTGGTTCGGTCACGAAGCTCCTCTTCACCCTACTCCACTCCCCGAGTGCCCAACTCGAGAGTTACTTCACTAGTCAACAAGCTCTCTTTAGGCGGAGAAAACCATACACAAGTAGCTTACACCAATTTTTGACACAAAGCCAAATGTTGAGTTCTAATCTTAGCTAGAACCAATCTACCCCGAGCTTACACCAATTTCCAACACAAAGCCAAATGTGGAGTTCTAATCTTAGCTAGAACCAATCTATCCCGAGCTTACACCAATTTCTGACACTAAGCCAAATGTCGAGTTCTAATCTTAGCTAGAACCAATCTACCACATGCTTGTATTTTAAGGCCTAAAATACTAACCGCACTATTAACACTTCACTTCACCTAAACACTAACATGATCACCCCGATCTAACTATTACACAAGTTTAGAATACATGGACTCGATCTATACATTGTGAATGTAACACATGTCATGAATGCACTAACTAAACTACATAACTTTGAATCTTGACGATAACGAGAGTTCTTCTCTTACACTTGAATGGATGGATGATTGGATCACATTTAAACAAACTTATAACAAGTTAAGTGATCAAAGAAAAAGGTTTGGAAGAAGGGTTTGGATCTGAGAAAAACTATGTGCAAAGATGTGGTAAAATCTGTGGGAACAGTCCACTATTTATAGGCAAAGTTTCGGACCAAAAAACATAGCCGGCCCCCTTAGCTCCTAGGCCGACCCCCTTATCACTAAAAAACAGACGCTCCCATTTTGTCCTTTTCTGGGGAAGGTTTATCTAAGGCAGATTTTTCCGTTTTTAAGGTGAAAATTTGAATTCAAATATTTATTTTGAATTAAAACATTTCTTATATTTACAAAAATACTTTGTCTAATTATTTTTGTAAAAACCTTTTGTTACATTTATAAAAATTTAAAGTTTAGGACAAAAATTATTTCTTTGATCATCCAACAAATTTAAAGTTTGTTCATACCTTTAGTGATTTACGTCAGGTGAAAACTTATATTTGTTGTTGAAGCAAACTTGAGATGTCGAAAGATGTTGACGTGTGAATGCATTGATGATTTGTGATTACAAGTAACTTGAGCACTTTACGTTATGTGTTATAAGTTACATATTTGTCATCACCAAAACATGAAGAGAATGTATAGATTAAATATCGTAATATTTCTACCAATAATTTCCTATAACCCAAGGAGAATCGATCCACCTCCTTGCAAGAAAACTTCAAGAACCTTGTTGCCCAAGTAATCTTGACTTGTAAACCTAGAAACCTTAAACCTTGTAATCTACACAACGATAGCCAAATATTAAGCAAAAAACGACAAAGAACACAACCACCAGACCAGAAACTTTGATAGCTTATATCTCCCACCTAGAAGCTCCTATATAAGATCCCTTCAGTGAGATCCTAGATCTATGTATCTTCAACCTACGGTTCAAATTTCGTAAAAACCCAACAGTTAATGAACCCGCAGCGCCAATTCTCCCACGGCTGCGCAGTAACCGACGAACCAAACTCGGTTAACTCGTTTCTCTTGTTTCGGGTCTCTGCACGTTGTGTGATTTGTTCTTCTTGAACCTGGCCGTGATACCAATTTTTGGAAGAAATCCAACAAACCGGTTTCTAGAGCAGAACCACGAATCAAGAACTACTCCAACAAGACCTCGACAAAGGGTTATGATCCCTTAATACCGAGTGGCACCAACACACACGAGATATTTACACTCAAACGTTTATTAAATGAGAGCAAGAAAATAAGGTACAAATAAACCTCACCCCTTCATCTCTATTTATAGAGAATAAGGGGGGGGGGGAGAAACCTAATCCTTGTTGAACAAGGAATTCACAATTAAGGAGGTTAGGAAATTTCCTAATACATGAATAACCTTTTTAAGTTTGAGCTAAACTACAACTAACCCCCTAAACTTATATCCTAACTATTACACACTAATATTCTAACCTTGAGTATTCTGATTACTGTTAGAAACATTGTTTCTTTTTCTAAAATCTGCAGGATGCCCAATCAACTTAAAACACCTATCAATAGAATGACCATTAAAACCACAATGTTCATAAACCATAGTAGGACCACCAGTATTCCTTCTATTACTATTATTATTAAGTCTTTGGACATTGTTAGGTCTAGAGGTGTTATTAAAAGTCTGTGGCCTTTGAGCACTACCTCTGTTGTTAACACTGGAGTTAAACACAGAAGACTGAGTCCTTTGGGAGGACCCAACTCCTGAACCAGTGACAACAACTCTATGTGACTCCTCACTAGAAATAAGAACATAAGCACCTTTAACATCAGGTAAGGGGTCTCTAGACAAAATATGCTCCTCAACTGCATATAAGAATCATCTAACCATATTAAGAACTGCATTAATTTCATAAGTTGATTAAGCTTTTTAAAGTCCTCAGCAGCATAACAAGTACACCTAAGAAGTTGAACCAAGGCATTAAATTGTTTCCACAAAGTGCTCAATTTATTAAAGTATTCAACAACATGAGCGCCACTTTGAATCAAAGAGTTAATTTTATGGTGAAGATTAAATGTTACAGAACCGTCAACTCTATCCAAAGTCTCTTTTAATTCATTCTATACTTCAAAAGTCCTTTTTGAAAAAATTTGACCCAAAAATAGTTCTTTTGAAATTGAGTTTAGAATCTAACCTATAACCATAGCATTAACCATGTCCTATTGTCTTCTTAACAATTCATCAGTATGAGACCTTCTACAAGCATTATCAATAAATCCAATTTTGTTTCTACTCTCAAGGGCTAAAAGCATAGCACATGACCACACATTATAATTTTTAGTTCCCTTTAAAGATAGACACAATAGTAAGAGTTGTGGAGTCATTAGGATGCAAATAAAGAGGGTGACTTAGGTCTAATTTACTAATAAGAGTGACAGTAGATTAGGTTTAGCCTTATCATCAGAATTATGAGGAGTATTATAAATAAAATTATGAGGAGTATTATGAACAAAATTTAAAGAGAAACTAAAAACAAATAAGACTCAGCAACAAATAAAGAAAGTAGTTCCCAGGATTCTTTGCCACTCAAGGTGGTAGGTCAAGGGCATACACACCTTAAACAAGAACAATAAAGAAGGGAAAAAGAGGTGTTACAGAGATAAGCAGCGGAATCCAACACCATACAACACCTTGATTCACTTAGTCAAGGTGAAATAAGGATCCAAAATCACATTGATTCACTTAGTCAAGGAGAGAAAATAACCCAGAATCAACCAGAAACCCTAATTTTCGAATTAGGTCAAGAACACCCAAAAACCTTCCAATCGAACAAATAATACCAGAACGATCAATTAACCAAAGTTAATTAAACCCAAGAATATTCCAAGAACAAAAGCCCCAATAAACTAAGAAACCCTAATTTATGAAATATATGCGTTTTATTAGGAATTTAAAGATCTATCAAATTGATAAAAGATTCAGATTAAAAACAGCATTAATTGTTGAATAAACAAAAAACGCCCCATCAAGCCTTAGGAGAGGATGCATAACAACAGCATGCTTCTGCATGACATCTAAGACACCTCGATCAATAATATACTTGCCACGAGCTGCATCATAAAGACCAGTTCTCTCACCAAAACGTTCTTTCTTGATGCGAGTTTGGTATACCACATCACATTTTGATGGCAATTCTTTTAGATCTGAACTTTCTTCCCAGTCAACACCTTTTAATGTTACGTGCTCTTTAATGTCCTCCTAATGAATGTAAATATAAAAAGAAAATAAAACAGTCATGACATACAACTTTTTTCTTTAATCTTATCAATCAATATCGTAAATTGCATATGCATTTTCTTATAATGTTAATTATCTGTTGAATACAAACCTTCATCCTTACAACCTCTGGTGAGACGAAGTATATCTTCACATTATTATACTTGGCTAGAAGATATGCAAGTAAGCGAACTGTTCGCCCGTTAGCAAGATCACCAACAAGCCCAACTTTAATACCATCAAGCTTTCCTAACTCTTTTTTAATGGTGTAAACATCAAGAAGAGCCTGTTGTATTTATAGAGAAGCAGAACCGAACATAGTAAATCAATATATAACTATAAATCCTAAAATCCTAATCTTAGGAATAGATTAAGTTGCATACCTGAGTAGGATGCTGATGTGCTGTCATGTAGGGTCAATTATTTGATTATCAAGTTTTAAATTTATATTTAGCCGACAAACCTAAAACAACATTTTAACGAGCAGTGTACCCGGTCAAGATGGAGTTCGCGGTAAGTAGGGTGTCGAACACTACTATGGAACATTTAATTCCCTACTATCTTATTAGTAATTTCATTAGGCTATTTACTTGGTAAACCTTTGTGCTATATCGTGTCTAATGATATGGGCGGGTTTCAGCCTGAGAGTAATGACAACCATGTTTGGTGGAAACAAAATCAATTGATTTACACAATAAAACACAAAAGAAGAAATCAAGAGATAGAAAAACCGGTACCAGCCAAATGATAGAAATACTGTATTAGCCATATTAAATCCTGTTCAATGTGGTTTGTTTGTTTTAGTGTTAATGAATTTACTTATCTCGAAGCGGCATAGCATTCTTATGACTTAGGCGGATCCATCTTCCTAAGACCTAGACATAATTAATCCTGTCACACTATATTAACGCGTTTTCCGACATAAACATCTTTAGTTTAATTATAATCTATTCTTAGGGAATGAAAGCATGTGGTGATCATGTTAATACCCTAGACCAAACGGACTTACCCTATCTTATGTTTGACGGTGTTTTATATAATGGTATTTAGTCCACTATTCAAATCTTTATCGTTATTTAGAGCAATGATTGCTGAAACATATACGGGGTCACCTACCGGTCAAACTAAGATCATATTTTAAAGACAAAGACAAGAACGTTATTTGTGTCTATTGGCTCAGTTAATATAAATCATAATATGGAGAGCTTCCTTGGTATTAGATTTCATTTTTGTATCCTAGACCAGTTGAATGAAAGGTCGCATATTCAAACACTAAACAAGTATGAGGTGATAAATTTAATTTTGAATCTTTATTTATCAGTATTGAAAAAGATCGATACGCGTACTCTGGGCAGGTCGAGACGGCGTTTAGGCATGGTATTCCTTGGAGTGCGCGCTATGTTCATAATAAATCAGTGATATCTTTCCCAATTTACTTGATTTACTATATCTTCGAATAGTTATCTTCATGGATACGGCGTATGTAGACAGGAGGGATACGCCGTATTGGGAATTGGTCAAACGCGTTTTCTTATGAAGTCAGGCGCTGATACGCCGTATCTCTTTTGTTGGATACGGCGTATTGGTCAGAAATTAGTAATCTTCAAATATCTTTGTTTTAGCTCCAATTTATGCGCCTTTTAGATTGTCTTCACAAAACACTCCTGAATTACCGCATTTATCAACTTTAAAGCAATTAAGTACTAAATTATGTAATAATTATATAAAAGTGGGCAAAACATATGAAATAAATGATATAATAAAGTGACGTTATTTGATGTCATCAAATATCTCCCCACTTGAATCCTACTTGTCCTCAAGTAGACTTTAGAAAAAAGTTTCAGTTTATGAAAATGTGTCCCAACCGAAGTTTAGAATTTTCCGTTTATGCATCGTTTTGTCTATATCACTGTAAATAAACTAAGCTCTCACGGAATAGAAATGAAAAACACAGATCACTAATAATCTAGGTGCAACATTTTATGTGTAACGCTCAATTGGCTCGGTATGATTCGCTTCGTTTCTTGGCTTGGTTTTCTGTCTTTTTGATGATATCCACTTCCTGCACAATACAAATGCAAAACAAACATATATTTGGCAGTTTTTGTCTGTTTTTGGTTATTTAAGCTCGTTTTTAGAGGTAAAAGATATGTGTAATTAAGCACTTATCAGTAACGACAGAATAGACACACACAATCCGATCACATCCCTGTTCGTGTTTAACCAGCGGTTATGATGAAGAATGATACAGGGTAGGGAGCTTCTAACTTTCACCGAAAGTCGTCATCCAACAAGGCAGCTGAGACATGCGTACATGGCCGTAATGACGGAATAGACATGCATGCTCGAACAAGTCCTCGTTCGAGTGGACATCAAGGTTAGTTGCTAGGAAAAGGAAGTAAAATGGGTGTTAAAAATATTCACGAAACAAATAGATTAAAGCCAACAAATAAGGTACGGTTGCTAGTAACTTTCCCCTAACCGTTTCATGACAAAGACACAAACATATAGACAAACGCCTCGATCACAGAAATGACAAAGACAACCTAAGTTGGCGTTCCTATAACAGTCAAATTCCCTTACATCCCGCTCTTTACAAACTTTTACAGAATAAGTGGTGATATCGGCCACTTTTTACAAGACTTTACATCGTTGATTTTTGTATCGTATCAACGAATAATCGATCCTTCCAAGTCATTCCTTCGGTATACACTTCTTTTGAACCGACTATGTTTCTTCCTTCTTTTTTTGCTTTTTCTCTCTCTTTTTTTAACAATACATCATAAATCTCGGTTTAATTCCACCGTCTTCACTATCATAATTCATCCGGATAATCTTTTCCTTGTAGTACTTCTTCTTCGAACATGATTCATAATCGCGAAAGTAGCGAAACTTACGAGCTACATAATTTTCCAATTGCATTGTGCAATTTCCCGACCATTACAGAGATAGAAAAATTTCACTTTGACACAGGAAATACAAAACTTTACACGAAAGCAACTAGCAACATTGATTAAAATAGGCTTAATCTACACGGTAGGCTAATGTGCAAAGGTGTAGAAAAAGAAAGGAATGGCTCAACAAGTTATTCTAGGGAATCTTACTCTATAAATGAGCGTAAATAAAGGGTTACACGGAAGTTAACTAACCAGTGTAGTTAGTTAATTTTACGACATGTATGCTATTTTTGGTTTAATCCTAGAAATTTATCAGTTGAACATGTTCCTCCATCTAAATCCATAGTACTAATCATTGCAGTCTCGAGTGATATACCAGGCCAAGTTCTAAAGTCTACTAGATCACCGGCACACTCATAATTTTGTGGAATTTTTAGTAAATAATTGGAAACGGAATAGGCTTAATTCTCACAATATGTATCAAGGGTTATAGTGTGCTAGGTAATGTAACTAGTGATTTTTACAAAAGTCACGCTGAAAAAAAATTAATTTTGGCCATTTTTAAGCACTTTGCATGTTATTTTGTAAAAAAAGACAAGTACGTTCTAATTCTCCATCCCCCTACTTAAATTATAAAACGTCCTCGTTGTATAGATAAAATAATTAAATAATAAAGGAAATTAGAATTAGAACGGAAAACTCCCTGATGTTTTGCTCGTGATAATTCTCCAAGATGAGTCCTTAAGCAAAAAGGTGTGTTGACTAGGGCTTCAGAATGCTCGGATAAGTTCAACACGTGTCTTTTTTATTATATACCATATCATTGTTTCAGCAAGGTCCTGCATAAAGATTAGAAGACAAGTGCAAATTCTATCTCGCTATAATGGTACAAGAAAACAATTAAACACACAATTGTACAGGGATCAATACGCCATATCCCAAACCCTAGGATACGTCGTATGGTTCCTGTAAAAACAATTAAATTACTGGAAATTAAATATTAAGTTTAAAAAAAACTGATAACGTCCAGACACGTCTATATGCCGTATCCAAAGAGGTTCGATATGCCGTATAGAGTGTCTGGGAAGACAGACTCGTGTAACAAACAATTAAAATGCGAAAATCAATAAAAATGATCGAGTTGTCTCCCAAGAAGCACTTTTGTTTTAGCTGGTCTTTAAGTTCGACCTTTTTCTTCTATCTTCATCTTTATTCATCAGGTGTCGTCACGACCCATCCTTCATCTATGAGACGTAAAATTTCTTGATAAGCATCGAGGCTATCCTTTGAATGGTTAAGGTATTTGGACTCTTTTATGGTAATATAATCCTCGTTATCATCGAATGAGTACTTCATCATCTTGAATCTCCTGATTTTGCAGTTTGATGGTTCAGGGTTTGGAT
Organism: Tanacetum coccineum; assembly: GCA_026074375.1. Taxonomy (NCBI): domain Eukaryota; kingdom Viridiplantae; phylum Streptophyta; class Magnoliopsida; order Asterales; family Asteraceae; genus Tanacetum; species Tanacetum coccineum. Next base: position 31,708 of record BQNB010047222.1, on the reverse strand, counting down.
TGCCATTTTGTTCTTCATGTCCTTGATTCTCTTGAGTGTCACCGACGTTGTTTGCTTCATAATCTCTTCCAAATACACGGTTGACGTCAAGATAAGGATTACTGGCCTATTTGGTTTTCTTATTTGCGTATAGTCCCCATCTGAGTTTTTCCATGCAAGTAAATGGGGCTATCTCGTGAGCATTCACCTTCCACCATCATTCTTTGCAATTTTACCAGTACATTATAATCTATCTCGTGGAAGTTTTCAAAGCTGTCCTTCAACCATTTGCAGGATTTCATAACCCTGGGAGTCGCGTCTCCCCATGATCCTTCAATTTTAGCCTTAAGCGCTAAGGTTTGTTCCTTTAGTTTTCCATTAACTAGTTCATCATACCACCTGTGATCCTAAAAATAGGTCATGCTTCATATTTGAACCATTCCTAATAGTTCCCCACCATTACAGAACCCATTAATATTAGAAGTACACGTGGGCCATTTATTATTTCCATTCTTAAAATGGTATGGTTCGCATATGTGATCACATAGTTGGTATGGTACCCCATTTTCTGACCATGGCTCTTTGGTACCCTTTTCTGTGGCATTTTTTAACTCTTGTTCGTATTCATCATAAGTTTTTAAGTTTTGGACATCATAAGTGAACAGATCAGCGTCGATTTTTAGAAGGTAGTTGAATTCGTAGAATGCCACGCACAGGGGTGTCTCAAAGTCAAACAGGTTTCCTTCTATCTTGAATATTTTGGGAATATTGTCCGTTTCGTTTGGGTTGCCGTCCTCCTCTGTTTCTTCTTCTTCATCATGATCAGAAAGATGGTGGAATTTCAGAATGAACTTTTCGACCATGTTATCCCAAGTAGTGATTGATCCTAAACATTCCTTTGTAAACCATTCACTTGCAGCTCCTGCGAGTGAAACAGGGAAAACGCTAAGTCTGAATTGGTCTTGAGTCAACCTATTGATTTTGATTGGCCCAACAATTTAGAGAAACTTATCGATGTGTTTGAACGCGTTTTCCCCAACATTCCTATTAAAAGTGTCATCACGTGTTTTCACCAAGAATGTTCCTTGTATTTCAACGATAAATTTCTCGACCATTCTTCCTTCGTTGTCATTAGAGACAAAGTTCTTTCTGGTAGCGGTGATTTAGTCGTTAGGTTCCGCCATGGTGGTTTCTTTGTCAATCGGTTTCTTGAAATTAAGCATAAATAATCAGTAGGGTGTGCCCTTGGAGAAGGGAATACATAAAACAGGAAATCAAAAACAAAAAATTACTACTGTTACTGTATCAGATGACAGATGCATCATATTTAATTGATGTGAATATGCCGTATTGGTTTGTTGAATACCAGTACGCCGTATAGAGTTTACAGAATATGCCGTATTGTTTGAGAACAGATACGCCGTTTAGACTATAAAACTCAATACGATGTCCTGAGCAGAAGGTGTGATACGTCGTATCCAACTGGTGGATACGGCGTATAAGGTGATCAGTCATAACAGAATACTATTTAAAAACAATTAAATGCAAGAATTTAAACAAACAATTAAAACACACAATGCGAATAAATACAAATAAAATTTAAATAAGTAGATTACTCTAAACTAAATTAATTAATGGTTAGAAATACTAATAAGAATAAGGTTTAATTAATTCACTCCCCGGCAGCTGATCTGCTGTCGTGTAGAGTCAATTATTTGATTATCAAGTTTTACATTTATATTTAGCCGACAAACCTAAAACAATACTTTAACGAGCAGTGTACCCGGTCAAGATGGAGTTCGCGGTAAGTAGGGTGTCAAACACTAAGAGTGGAACATTAATCCTATATTCTATTAGTATTTTAATTAGTCTATTTAATGGTTAAACCTATGCTATATAAGTTGTCTAATGATATGGGGGTTTTTCAGCCTGAGAGACTGGCACAGGTTTGGTGGAAACAAATACCAATTCAATACACAATAAACACAAAAGAAGAAAATCAGAAGATAGAAAAGCGATACAAGCCAAATGAAAGAAAACTGTATTAGCCATATTAAATCCAGTTCAATGCTGGGTTGTTTGTTTTAGTACAATGATTTACTTATCTTGAAGTGGCATATCATTCTTAAGACTTAGGCTGGTCATCATCCTAAGACCTAGACACAATTAATCCTGTCACAACTAACGCGTCCGCATAAAGCATCCTTTAGTTTAATTATAATTTATCTTAAGGAATCAAAGCAGTGGTGATCCTGTTAAAACCCTAGCCCAACAGGACTTTACCCACTTATTGTTTGACGGTGTTTTATATACTGGTAGTCTACTATTCAAATCTTTATCAGTTAATTAAGAGCATGATTGCTGAAACATAAACGGGTCACCTATCGGTCCAACTAAGCTCATAATTTAAAGACAAAGACAGAACGTTATTTGTGATCCTATTGGTCCATTAATATAAAACACGACATGGAGAGCTATCCTAGTATCTAGATTACTTTTTACGTATCACTAGACCCAGTTGAATGATAGGTCGTATATTCAAACACATAAACAAGTATGAGGTGATAAACATAATTAAACAATCAACGATAAATTAAGAAATCGATTTTTAAAACAAACCAAACATTGAACTTTCATTAAGATGGCTAATACCCGAGGGTATTAGCCCACAACCATTGTAATTATATAAGCGTAATCAAACAATTGAAAATCGAACGATTAAGAGAGTAAAAATTACACGATGTCTTCTATGGATTCGTGATCAATGAATGACCTTGGTGGCTGATCTTCTCTTCTAAAATTCATCTTTAATGAGTATGGTATAAAGAATATAATATTGCACACTGAAAACTCGTTTTTGAGTCTTCTATTTATAGTGTCTGAAAATGACTCGATACGTCGTATATGGCAAGGTCGATACGACGTATTGGGCTGGATTCTTTGGAGTGCGCGCTACGTTTATAATAAATCAGTGATATCATTCCCAATTTACTTGATTTACTATATCTTCAAATAGTTATCTTCATGGATACGACGTATGTAGACAGGAGGGATACGCTGTACTGGGAATTGGTCAAACGCGTTTTCTTGTGAAGTCGGGCGCTGATACGTCGTATCTCTTTTGTTGGATACAGCGTATTGGTCAGAAATCAGCAGTCTTCAAATATCTTCGTTTTAGCTCTAATTTATGCGCCTTTTAGCTTGTCTTCACAAAACACTCCTGAATTACTGCATTTATCAACTTTAAAGCAATTAAGTACCAAATTATGCAATAATTATATAAAAGTGGGCAAAGCAAATGGGATAAATGATATAATAAAGTGACGTTATTTGATGTCATCAATATCCTTGATGGTATGCTTATGCCCGATGTTGTAGAGCGTTTGGAGCAGGTTTAGGAGGGTTTGCAGGATATTTAGGATCATGTTATAGAGATACCTCTTCAGAGGATAGAGGACATTGAGACGGGACACAGAGAGTTAGAGTCGAGGATTTTGATTGATGGTGGGGGAGAGAGAGAGAGCTAGCTTACTTGAGCAGGTTGCGTCCTTGAAGAGGAGCAACGCGAGACTTCGAGGCACCATGATGATGGAGAAAGCGAGAGTCGACAGTTTTTGGCGACGCGTGAGGTTTATGGAGAGTGAGCTTAGGCAGATCTATAGGTTTTGCTACTATAACAAGATGCGATTTAGGAGATTGGAGACATTCGCTATGAGGCATTTAGGTTTTTTCCATGATGTTGTGTATGGACTTTAGACTAATTGTAGAACCAGTTGTTAGTAGTTTTAGCGTAAATCAAGTTACCCATTATGTGTTGAATGTAACCGACTGATGCATTTATATATGATATGAAAAGCTTGTTTTGATTCTCTCGTGTATTCACCTTTATTGTTATTTACTTGTTCTGGCAAAACATGTTCTATTGTATTTTCCTATATAAACCTTATTTACCATTTATAATGGCTATATCTTGTATCAAATCTTACCATGTGCTATGTCTTGTGCTGTAGAACATGACTATCACTCATTATGGTATGACCCCAGAGGCAATCAAAGAACTCGTTAACCGACGAGTAGAAGAAGCGTTGGCTGCTTATGAGGCAACCTGTGCTGCCAATGCTCTCGAGGCTAAAAATTAAAGCCAAAATGGCAGTGACGGCGATAATGGAAATGGTGGGAATGGAAATGGAAATGGTGAAAATGGAAATAGCGGAAATGAAAATCTAAATGAGAATAATAGGGATGCTAGGCCTGTTTCTCGAGAGTGTACATACCAAGACTTCATGAAGTGTCAACCACTCAACTTCAAGGGAATGGAAGGAGTTTTCGGGTTGATAAGGTGGTTTGAGAAGATGGAAACAATTTTCCATATCAGCAATTGTCCAGAGAAATACCAAGTCAAGTATGCTACTTGCACACTGTTAAACAGTGCACTAACTTGGTGGAACTCACATAAGAGGACTATTGGAGCTGAGGCTGCATTTGCCATATCATGGAGAGAGCTCATAAAGCTAATAGCTAAAGTGTACTGCCCAAGAAATGAAATTCAAAAGATGGAATCTGAGCTGTGGAATTTAACCATGAAGAAATATGATTTGGCTGCTTATACTCAGAGATTTCAAGAGTTGACTATGATGTGCACCAAGATGGTCCCCGAAGAGGAGGATCGGGTTGAGAAATTCATTGGAGGTCTCCCCGATAACATCCAAAGGAATGTAATTTCTGCTGAACCTACAAGACTGCAAGATGCTGTTCGAATTGCTAACAACTTAATGGACCAAAAGTTGAAGGGATATGTTATGAAAAATGCTGAAAACAAAAGAAGATTAGAGGTCAATCAGAGAGACAACCGTAGACAGCATCCACCATTTAAAAGGCCAAATGTTGGAGGTCAGAATGTGGTAAGAGCCTATACGGCTGGCAACAATGAGAGAAACCGTATAATGGACCGTTGCCTCTCTGCAACAAGTGTAAGCTTCATCATGAAGGGCCATGCACTGTGAGATGTTATAAGTGTAACAAGGTTGGGCATTTGACTCGGGATTGTAAGGTCATTTTTTTGTTGGCTTCTTTTTTTGTGTGGTCCAAACGGGTTTAACAAGACAAGAACACCGATCTAGTTTTTTCAAGGATAGCCGAACAAGGGAAAACTTGAACAACCGAACGAGTGGAAAACATGTACAACCGAACGAGTTTACATCTCTTAGAACCGAATTAGACAACACCTCTACAACCGAACGAGTGAAAACTTGTACAACCGAACGAGTGAATTTCACGAGAGCCGAACGAGTGAACTTTTGTAGAGCCGAACGAGTTCTCGACAAGAGTGAGCCGAACGAGTAAACATCTCAAGGACCGATCGAGTTGAATTTTTTTGGACTGAACGAGTAAAAATCTCAACGACCGATCGAGTAATTTTTATTACTTGAGCTGAACGAGTTTTTTGCTACGTTGAACAGATCTAAAACACACAAGAACGAGTTTCTTCACGTTTTAATAAATTTTTGGTTTTTCGGTTTTGAGTGACGTTAAACGACATGACTAATAACATAGACCGTTGTGTTCGTGATTCATTTTCGATCAACGTGGTATATTTGGTTTTTACCGACGATAACCGTGCGACTCCGCGAGATCAAATTTACAAACGTTGCATCTTTTCTCATATTTATCAACTTTCAAATTGAAGAAGAAGTTAAACAGGAGGGAACACGCTTTTTTATCACACTACTAGTGTTAACAGACCAAAGCTTAATAGCTATCAAGTGAAAGATAAGGTCATGCCAAACATTAGTCAAGTGAAGTTTACAAAGAAGGAGGTAGAAGACCATCATAGGACTTCTAGTATTTCTAAGAAAACAAAGTCTGTAACTGCGTGTAATGACAGTTCAAACTCCAGAACTTCGAATGCAAATGCTGTTTGTGCTGAATGTGGAACATGTGTGTTTAATTCTAATCATGATGCTTGTGTTTCTCGATACTTGAAAGACGTGAATGCTAGAACTAAGAAGCCTAATGTAGTGCCTATTAGTGCTAGTAAACCAAAGAGAAAAGCGAACAAATCTGTTGCAACACCCCATAAGAAAACAGCTGCATCAGATACCACTATTCAGAAATCCAAGAGTTACTATAAGAAGTTGTATGAGAATACAAATCAGGAATGGAAATGGTGGATAGCTAAGAGATGTCCATCAGGTTATACATGGACACAAAAGCCACTTAAGACCAAAAAGATATGGATGCCTAAGATTAGGAAAGCTGATGAATCAACAAGTATTAGTCCCACTATAGACATTGTCTCTAGGATAACTAATGTCTTGAAGATATCAAATTCCTTAGGATCCAATTTGTCCATTGTTCCATCGTCCTCTAATTCTCTTGCAGATTGTACAACTCATCCTATTCATTGTTGACTCTGGATGCACAAAGCACATGACGGGCAATCTCAAGCTGTTGTGTAATTTTGTGGAGAAATTTCTGGGTACTGTTCGCTTTGGAAATGTTTAAATGACGTTTGAACACAGCAGTTCAAGCCTCGGTCGTCAATGTCAAATGGTGTCTGCTGAAAATAACACTTCAGGCCCCGTTCCTCAATGTTCAAAAGACGTTTGATCACAACAGATCAAGCCTCGGTCTTCATGGAAATGACGTCTGTTCACATCAGTTCAGGCCTCGTTCTTCATCAAATGACTTCTGATCATAACCGTTCAGAACTCGGAATTCAAGACCACAGCAATGAACAGTCAAGTTCAAAGCTGGTTCCAAAAGTTGTTCCTTAAGCAAACAAGACAGCTACATCAAGACAAGAGTTGGAATTACTATTCCACCATCATATAGCAATGCTGAGGACAACAGGTAAATAAATACAAAATCAGAAAATCAGAAAATTTCCAAAAAGATTCTTCTCGACATGTCTCTTGGAATCGATAACATTTACGTGCTTAGAAATGTCGATTAACATTGACACGGTGTTGTAAATGAAGTATCGCGCGAGAATTTCAAATATTTCAACATGTTCATTTCTAATTTTCTAAATGGCTTATGTGCAAATGTCAGTACATAACCCGGACTTCAAATAAAGGAAGGTTTATAACTTATCCTCACAACGAGAAAATTAACGTTTCTCGGTCTGAGTCAGTTCTACAAAGACATGCAATATCTTTAGTCTCACGAAAAAGAATATTGTCGTTTCAGTGCGCTTACCCTAACAATAGAAGAAGAATTCCCTCTAACATCTTGTTTTTTCAAAACGATGAACATGATTTTTCAAGATTTCTCGATGACAATTCATAATCTTTCAAAATTGTGTGTTCAACACTCCAACCCTCACAATGTTTTCAAAAGACAACAATTTTTCAATTGGTCCTATTTTGAGGGGGAGTTTTTTGAAAAACAAAGTTTTAATGTTCTTGGATACATCAACAACGACAATTCTTATGTATTCAAAACATTATCAAAATGTTCCAAACCATTCTAGAGCTGATAATATTTTCTCTCCACAAAATTTTCAATACAAATATTAATCACAAGGGTATTTCAAAACTAAAGTGGATTTATTATTTAAAATAAGGGGAGAAAATGTAATTAAAATATGATCTAATCGACTCAAGTGCTGAACAATAAGAAAAGGTTTTATGGTTCGATCTTATACCCAACAACATCTTAATTTCACGACGAATCTGAAGTCATAAGGTGGTTAGGTTAGGAATCAATCCTATGATCCAACCAGAACCGGAGGATCTACCCAAGGATAATCCAAAGTTAGAAATAGCAGTCCTTAGGTATGATTGGAGATGAATGAATATGGGAATAATGCCGACTAAGATTGAGTTTAACAACCCTTTTGGAACCCCAATCACAACAAGGTGTTAGTAATGACGTCTTGGTAAGCATTGAAGGCGTTGAAGAATTAAAAAGAAATGTATGGATAAAGGGTCTAAAGAAAGAAGCCCTCCACACAACTTAAGGCAGAAACCAGGTCAATACATATGCTGTCAGAATCACAAGTTGATTGCTGACATTGAAAATGACATCATGGACCCAGTGATGCAATGCACAACCCTTCCCAGCCATTCGGGTTTCTCTCAACAGAAACTTGTCTCATTTGTCACGGAGATACACACATTATCTATTGACATCTCACTCCGAGATTGTTGATATTGAATAGGTGGCAATATGCTCCAGCCTCCGAGTACTAAAACCAAAATGCACTAATCGAGTCTAGAGCCAAGAGATCAATAAAAATCTCGTTAGGACACATTCCATTTCAAACACTTGTTGAACATCATTAGGTTCACAAGCTGTTATCAAGAGTCCTACGCAATATCATTATGATATTTGCCAGAACATCCGAGTGATACTAATGTATTCACAATGAAGATGGAAATCCTGCTTGAGTCAGCATCAAACAAGCTCTTGGTAGGTGACTTGCGAGATTCTATATGAATCAAACTTGTGACAACTGGATATCGATTTGGTCCAGTAAATGAATTGACGGTTGATGAATTTTGATAAAAACATGACACTCTCGATGTGTTACAAAAACTCTTTAACGAGTGACACGTCGATTGATTTTCAAATCAATTTTCTCGTTTATCACTAACGTAAACCTGCAGGTCAAACGGTGGTAACGACAACCTCAATCCCATTCAAATGCTCAATCTACGAAGACATACTATCTAGAAAGCTCAAGATTTAAAGACAAAGACTTCCGCAAACTCTGATTTGAAGCTTTCAAGATAATGCAAAAGTATGAGCATGTTGGTCAAAGACACAAGATCGCAAGATGACAAAGACGATAAAGATAATGACAAAGGCTCAAAGTCAAGATCGCAAAGCATGAAGGAACAAGCCTACAACAAAAAATGAAGACAAAGACCAAGAACACTCGAGCTTAAACGACAAAAGCAATCTCACTGATCTCATGAAGGAGTGTCATCAATGAACTCACTTCGGGGGAGATTGTTAGCCTTAATTTTATTGAGTCAATAAAGGAAGCATGTTCCCGGGAGATTGTTAGCCTCAATCTTGTGGTAAGACTTGAAGCACAATGTTTGTTGGTTTAATGTCACACCCTTCATGAATCTTCTCTGCATCTATGAGTTCATCATGCGTTCTATCTCTGACTGTTGCAGGTGCGGTTGCAGTTCTAGGTACTGTAACAGTGCCATACTTGAAAGGTCCATTAAGAACTAAGTTAATGAGAAGCTTTATGCGTTCCTTTACTTTTATGTAAAGTAGCATACGGCTTACCCAAGAACTGTACTAAGCCGTGTCAAGTATAAGGGGATGGTTGTTAGCCCCGCTACAATCACATTCTTCGCCAATGATAAGCTTATCATGAATTACTTGATGTGTGAAATGAAATGATTAGATCGATTCAGTAATTAATGAGAATTGTGTTAAAGTGTTGTTGTTGTTATAAGTGATTAAGTCCTTGTTATTTCACGGGATTTTATAAATCTTGATTAAAATGACAAAATAAGAGAGTATTTGTAACCCTTTCCCTTTTTGTGTTTTGAATGTTCTAATTTAGTCCTTTGACTATTTGACGTTTGTCAGTTCCGTTAGAACTTGTACCGTGTTGACGGTGGTGAACTAATGAGATTGAGGTGATTTATGGTTATGTATAATAATCTCTTTTAAGGGTATTATTATGTTGATTGTGTTTTGGGTGGTTTAACCCATGCGATGACATCAAATAACGTCCATTTTATAGTATCATTTATCCCATGTAATTAACCTATTTTGTATGAATATTGCAAAGAATTGTTACTTAATCGTTTGTATTTGAGAATTGCAGTAATTATGGTGTACTTTGTGAAGCTATGCTAAAAGGCATGCATTTTGGAGCTTAAATGAAGAGTTCGAGAATACTGCCAATATGCCGTATTATTTTAGACCTATATGACGTATCCAAGACTTTGACGACTTAAAGGACCATTGCCTGACTTTGAAGAATACACCGTATCCACATCAACGATACGGAATATATAATACTTTGGTCAATGAAGAAGAATCAACTAGTTTTACCTTAATATGCCGTATCCATCAAGAAGATACGGCGTATCCATGCCTACACTTCACAAATAACCAATAAGGATTAGAGACCCAATACGCCGTATCCAGGAGACATCAATACGCCACATTCATAATATAGTAATAACATATTTTGGAAGATATTAAACATGGTCCTTACTCCAAGAAATCCCCAATACGCCGTATCCTACATTGCTTGATACGGCGTATCGACGAGTTTCCATACTCTATAAATAGACGATCCTAAACTTAATTTTAGGTATGCAAGTGAATCCCTAAACCACCAAGTCGACCAAGAGACGAATAAAGGAGCCTAGAAGGTTAGAAAAGAGCCTCAAGATCATAGGAAAACTCTTGTAATCTTCGCGCAACCGAATACGCATTCGATTAAGGTTTCTTTATTTTAATCGTTCATATATCAAACCGTGTGTATTTTTACAGTGCTAATCTGCTTGATACCTTTATGGTATCAACCACGATTTAAGAAGACTAATGTATGGTTTTGTATTATCTGATTGCTTAATTTATCATTGATTGTTTATGTTTATAAATTTATATTCGTTTACGTGCTTAAGTATGCGACCTATCATTCAACTGGGTCTAGTCCTACATATTTCATGCGCTGCAACTTTGGTGTTGTTTGGGCGTAGGCTAAGAATCCGAGATAGCTCTTCATATTGCAATTTATATATCTAGAATCATAGGATCACAAATATTGACCTATCATTGCCTTTAGTTTAGTGAGCTTAGTTGAGTCATAAGTGACTTGTATCAATGAGTACGTTCTTATTCCATTGGTAAGGACTCGAACAGTGAACTACTAGTATATAAAGAGCCGTTAAGTAGTAAGTGTGTAACACCCCCATTTTTGAAATATAGCAGCGGAAGCTAATCTGGGGTATTACTTCATGGATCAGCAAACATAATCATAGAAAATTACTCATAAAGAGACGTTTTAGAAAATTTAGTTATCATTCAATATAATTAGAGTTTTACAAAACCAGGTCCTAAAATCTAGAAATATAAAGTTTGAATGTTAACAGTTTAGCCCTCTTTAAGTCTGTGCCACTCCGTGCCATAGTTTTGCTCAATTACCTGAGATAAACATGCTAAAAAGGATCAACACAATGGTTGAGTGAAATTCATAGGTTTATGATAAATAGTTTGAATACAAGTTATCAAAACAGTGGGTTACGTTGTTATACACCTATAAGTGTAATAATTGCAATGAGTACAATTATCATGGAAAATAGTATTATCATGGAAAACAGTATTATCATGGAAAACAGTATTATTGCCCTAAGCTCATGAATCACATATTTAAACTCAATAGAACCGGGAGCCTCTATCCGAAGACATACTGGGAGCTACTACCCAAAGAGATACTGGGAGCTATTACCCAAAGAGATACTAGGAGCTATTACCCAAAGAGATACTGGGAGCTATTACCCAAAGAGATCTAGGATGTCTTATGGAAAGAGGAGGTAACTTAGGCAATAATATATCAGGATAGCATATAGTTGGAAAAACACTTGTATTCATAGTTTATAGCATGAATCCCCTACGGGATTTAGAAAACATATAAAGATGGGACTATTCACAGTGATGGAACCATATCATATATCAAAATCACTTGTGTTTAATTTGTATAAAACAAGCATGTATCCCCCTCGCGGGTTTATAAAACATGTAAATAAGTAAAGGCGAGGCTATGAACTTCACCTTAACAGTACAGGGAAATCTGATTGATGGCAAAAGTATATCAAGTGAAAGTAACGGCTTTGTCACGCAACCTGAAGTAATATGTCAAGTCTTAGTGTGATGGTTTATGTTTCAAAACTTCATGATGTTTAACGTATTACTTTGATTTATCAATTTATGGAAATATTGTATCATTGTTCGGGCTATCATAATCCAGAGGCCACGTAGTATCGTTTGAGGAGTCGGGACACTTTAAATCGTAAACCCAGTAAACTCGTCAAAACAAATACCCAAATGGAACCCCTCACATGAAATTCCCTAGTAACGTGATATGATAAGATTTAATGTTCTTTTCCCAAAAGTTAGTCGATGATAAATTACATTAAATATATAACGTAATTGTTTTATAATGTGTCGATCGATGATTAATAACGATTATTGTGTCGGGTTTTAATAAAATCGAGTTTTATAATATTAATATATATTTTTATAATTTGTATAAAAATATTATATTTTATATTTTTAAGAATACAAAAATGGCAATATATACCCTTGGTTTATAAACTTTTACAAATTTAGTCTTTTATGTATAAAATATATATAATTTAAACCTTTAACTTTGAAACTAGGCAAGATATGTCCTTATAGTTATAACTTTTGGAAAATGACATGTTCAGCCCCTTTAGTTATAATTTTCAGAAAGTTACGATATATACCTCTTGCATGAAAATAATTTACAAATCAAGTCCAAAAAGCCATGCAAGCTTATTTTAGGATTCCAAATGATATTTGCAGGTTATGGCTTATTAGAATAAGCAAAAATAAGATGTTCTAATGTAACAAAATCTTAGAAAAAGTATTCGTTAGCTAGAAAATCAAAACGGGTCATTTTTAGGGTTTTAATAAAAAACACATGGGTTTGAGGATTCAAAGCTTCAAATGAGAGTTTACATATGATCTTAAGAGTATTATGAACATTCTAATACAGATTATAAGCTTATTGAACAAGATTTAAGCTTACTTGAGCTAGAAATGGGTCGAAATCGGGTTTCCGGGTTTGTACGCCTAGTAACAACTTCAAGGGCTCCTTTTTCTTGATTCTTAGCTTCTATTCTAAGCTTAGAGACTTAACTTGATCCTTATTGGTCTGAGTTAGAACTCCATTTGAGTGGTGATAAGTTTTTGAGGTGTGATTTGAATGAATGGGGTGTTTGGCTATTTATAAGGCTTGAAATCACCTTGGTGGCCAGGAAAACTTAGAGAGGGGTTTAAGGGCTATAGAGTGATGACTAAGGGAGGATATAAAGTGAGTATTGTAGGCTATGGAGGTAGATATGCAAGGTGGAAGGGTTTTAGGGGTGTTCAGTTACATATATGTGACAAGGAGGTGATTTTGCAAACTTGGTGGCCAAGGTGGTGAATAAGGTGCTTGTAAGGTGCTAAGATGGCTGCTAGGTGATGTCATAGAGGTGATAGGATACTTTCTTGAGGTGTTGGTTGCTTAAAATGGGTAGAAATGAAAGAAAAAGGGTATCGGGTAGGTTTAGGGTTTCGGGTTAAGGTTTTTGGTTTAATTTCGAGTTAGGTTTAGGATTAAGGATAGTTTAGGGTTTAGGATTAGTGTTAGGATTAAGGTTTAGGGTTTAGGATTAAGGTTTAGGGTTTAGGATTAAGGTTTAGGGTTTAGTTTTAGGTTTAAAGTGAAATTAGGGTTTTAGGGTTTCATTTAGGGTTTAGGGTGTTAGATTAGGTTTTAGAATGATTTAAGTATTAGGTTTAGGGTTTAGAAGTCATGCATTAAGTATTTGTACCTTGTGTTAAAGTGGTGGTAAGAAACTAGAATGAATTTGGAGGTAAAATGACCTAGTTTGACTTTCTTACATTATTGACTTATACTTTGAGCTTTAATGTGTTATACATTAACTTGGAGGGAAAGTAATGTAGTGCTATGATACTTGTACACATGCTTTAAATAATTGTACATTCATTTTATATGTATACATTACATATAATTAGGGTTTTGATATAAACGTTTACGTTTAAAGCTTGTTTTGATATAACATTTTGAAAAGTACGTTAAATGGATAATGTACTTGGTAAAAATGATATTAAGATATAGACTTGACATATTAGGATGTTTACATGATGTAAACATAGATGGAATAGGCATAGGTAGTTGTGTGAGCTCGTTTACTTTAGAAATGTAAACTGGGTTACATAATGGAATGGAATAAAAACGAAAAATATTCTCATGAAAAAGGTTGTACTTAATATAGTAAGTAGATATTACATTGATGAAAATACTAGAAAATTACTGGTTGTTATAAAGTGGGTAAAGTCTCCATGAGTTAGGGTTTAGTAAAAGCACCATTATTAATCTCCTAAGATAGATAATAATCAAAAAATGCTTGCTTTATGCGAATGCGTCTAATTGTGACAGGATTAACGTGTCTAGGTCTTAGGAAGAAGTACCTCCTAAGTCTAGGAATGATATGCCCCTTCGATATAAGACAATCATTGCACTAAATAAACAAACATGCGTTTTATCAGATTATTCATGGTTGATACGTTTCCCTTACATTAGTTCTTGACTGCTTCTCTATCGTTTGTTTGTCTTCTTGTGTGTGTTTATTGCTTTACTTGTCACCAAAACCTTAGGTTAGATAACTAAACCTCGTGCCAGTCTCGTAGGCTGAAAACCCTCTTTTGTATTAGTTTTAGGTTTAACTTAGATAACTAAAATACTGATAGAATTAGGAATTAACGCTCTCGCTCTCAGTGATCGACACCCTACTTACCAATGAAACTATAATTGACCGGGTACACTGCCCGTTAAAGTGTTGTTTTTAGGTATAGTCGGCATAAATAAAATAGTAAAACTTAATACATAAATAACACCTACACAATGACACATCATGAGCTTCTTTAGTTAATGCCACATTAGATAGCAGCTCAATTCCTTTACCTCTAGCAACATACACCTTTTCCTTCTTCTTAGATAATGGCATCTCAGGAGTGTCTCTAATAACAACACCTCTTGCTGGAGCCTTAGTAGACTTCTTTGCAGGTCTCTTTACTCTCTTTGACTTCCTTGTAGGTTCTTCAGGTGAAACTAGGACACTAGAAAGTTGAGGAGAAGCTGACTTCTTGAACTTTTGCGCCTTCTTAGGAGGTGTAGCTCCTGTAGCAAACCCAAGGTAAGTCTTGTAAGCTTTGGTTTCCTTCATCTCAAGATTGGTCAATGATTCAAGAAGAACAACACCATAGATTTGAGTTGTTTCTTTTGCAGAGACAAATCTTAGAGTGTTTATCAGATAGTCATCTTTGGAGGTGTGCATCCTAATCTTGTTTCTCTAAGAGACTGTCTTGTCTGTAGTAAGGAAGTAGTGAATGATAACTTTGGTAAATCGATGGGTAAGTACAACTCTCTTGCATTTTGTAGGCTTGTTGTCTATAAATTTGTTAAAATGAAATCTTCCAAAAGTAGTTTACAACAAGTACCAATTCTTCTCATGGTCATACCCCAGAAGGAATTGTTCCTTTGGAGAGACGAAGCTTGTCAAGACCAGTTGTCTTTCCAGATTAACTTCTATTAATGAGAGCAGCAAAAGTTCTCCAAGGTTGATGCATCTGATCAACAACAACATCATTGAGTAAATTGATTTCCCTAGTGTGACCAAGATCTCTTAAGAAAGTCACAATTTCTTCATCAGTAGGAAGTTCATCAAAGTCTTGACCCTATACTCTAGGGCAAATCTTAAAGATATCTCTGAAGATTTCTAGATTGAGTTTGAATCTCTTCCTTTTGTCTATTTTGAATCTGTAGAAAGTGTCATGCTTGTAAACAGAATCCCAGAATTAATGCATGTAGACTTCTAGAACATTTGCAGTGATAAGAAATGTAGAGTAGCATGGAATGAGAGCAAGAGCATCCAGAACGACTTGAAATGTGGGTTCTCTCTATATCTTTCCAGGATTGAGTCTTCCGTTGCATTTCCTAATCTCAAGTCTTTTCTCCTTAGGAACAAGTTCCAGATCAAGTTTGATTTGTTGAGCAGTAATGGAAGACATGATTCTGCTAAGATTTTTCCCATACATATCATATACAAGTAAATATATATATATATCATTAAAAGATAATCTAGATCATGACGAATGATTATAGATGCAAGACTGATTTACACTAGGAATTATGCACACAGATGCTAGGCAAAAGATTAACACACATAAGACCAGGAGAAACACATAATCATACAACACACTAACTATAGGCAATTTAAACAAAAACAAGGCAATCACTAAAAATTTCTAAGGAGAAACTAGACCTAAATTAAACACTAAGTGATAAGTTAAGGTTTAATTAAACTTAGATTAGATTACAAGATTTGATTACCAAGATTACTAGATTAATTCAATTTGAAAAAAATCATGTATAATTCGCCCTAAGTATGTGTATAATTCGCCTATGTTGAGTACCTATGTATAAGATTCGCATGAGTTTACTTCTAGGTATAAAGTTTCGCACTGTATTAAATTCGTGTGTATATTTCGCTTGTATTAAATATGAACATATAGTTCTCCTATGTAAATATGTATAGTTCGCCTATATTAATCCAAGCGTATAGTTCGCCTATGCAAATGTATAGTTTGCCTACACAACAGACGTATAGTTCGCCTGTGTGTATAGTTCGCCTAGAGGAAATATACAACTATTTTTCACATTATTTCAAACAACTAAAACCATTTATTCATGACCATATAGCATCTAGGAATCAGTTTAACACATTTAATCCATGAATTAACCACAAAAATCTTGTCTTTAGACTTATTCGACTCGAATGAACACGAAAACCCAAGATATTCAGGATTTTAACATATAAGCATGTTTAAGAACACTCAAATGCACACAAACATTCATTATAGCAGTTCTAAACCTAAACCTATGAACTTTTACAAGTTCATGCCCATTTTTCCTTAGCTTAGACCATCAATGATCAACAAAAATGATAATACGTATCCTATTATAAATTGTATAGGTAGCAACCATCTAGACCAATATAGGACTAAAACCCCTCAATCAATTTAACATTTCATCCACTTTTTAATGTGACAAAAGTTAGGTCGAATTTGGGGTTTTTCGAGCATAATTCCAGGATTAGGTCCGATATATGAAAGTTTTAACATTAAAACAAGTGTACCTTAAGATTATAACGAAGATTGAATGAGTTCTTGAAGGTTTAAAATTCAACAATGGAGGTTCAAGGGGTTTAGTTAAGTTCGAGTGTTGATAATAACATAACGAGAAGGTGTGTTTTTGTTTTAAAACTTTTGGGTTTTGGCAAAAAATGCCCCCCTTAAGTTTACTAGAGCTTCCATTTTTCTAATGAACTTTACTTAAGGTTTAAATAAGTTTCTCAAATGGTAAAACTAGCTCCTAAATTTAGTTATCAAGGATAGGTCTAACATTTTGCAATAATACCCTTAAAGCATTAAACACATAGCAAATAAAGCCTGATTGAGTTAAAATTAATTAACTCCCCTTTAATTATTCACCCTTTATTGTTTAAAACCGTTTCATTTTATCACAAATTTACCTTTTTAAAGAAGATATTTGACATTTTCTCCCCCTCAAACAATGACCCGTTTTCTATTTAAAGAGCTATAATCGTTGTTTGAGTGGTCAAATGTCTTTGAAAATGATTTTTCTAATGAATTCCTGAAGATGATTATTTTATTTTTGAAAATCAACACCTAAGAAATAAGATTTCTCTTATTTTGAAACATAAGCATACTGACACGTACACTTATGGAATATAGGAAGCACGGGTTATGATGCAAAGTAATCACAAGCCTTTGCATGGTCATAAAGTAGACCATGCTTGAGAATAAATTCCCGTTGAGAGGTCAAGTTTTCTTTTTGAAATACTTACCTTTAAGATGATGACCGGGTTGCTATCCGAAAGAATAGCAAGCCATTTTTGGCATGTTTTGAAAAGCATTTGAACTTCTCCAAACTTCATTACAGCCACGTATCATTATTAAATGAACATTTCTGAAGGCCGTAACAGTTATTGATATTTAGAAGACATGCCATAGATAGCATATTTTTTTATTTTTATCTGAATTTTTTAATTTTTTTAAATTTGTTTATTGAAAAATTTATATTAAAAGAAAATATTTTTGTGTATTGAAATAAGTTTTTCATATTTACATATTATACAGGATATGAGTCCCACAATCACTCGACCGTTTGTCCTCTGCCAGACATTGTCCACGTTCCAGATGACATTCATCTCATACCAATCTATCGATCAAGAAGTTTAATCTTTCTCTTAGCAAAGGTTTGGTGAAGATGTCAGCCAGTTGGTATTCAATTCGGACAAAGTATAGCTCCACGATTCCATTCTTCACTTGCTCCTTTATAAAATGGTAGCGAACATCGATGTGCTTGGCTCGTGAGTGTTGAACATTGTTGCAGCATAAAGCAATCGCACTCTTATTATCGCAGTACAGAGGAATCTTATTGAATTGAAAGCCATAATCTGTTAGTTGTGAACGCATCCATAGGATTTGAGCACAACACCCAAATAGGGTAATATATTCAGCCTATGTACTTGAGATAGCAGTGCACTTTTGCTTCTTTGATGACCAACTAACAAGTTTATCACCTAAGAATTGAGCACTTCCTGATGTACTGCGTCTATGGACACCCCGCGTAGTCTGCATCTGCATATGATGTTAGAGACATACCTGTATCCTTCGAGTATCAGAGACCTATGTTAATGGTTCCTTTAAGGTATCGAAAGATCTGTTTCATTGCTTGTAAGTGCTTTTCGGTAGGCTTTGCCTGATACCGAGCACATAAGCAGACTACATGGATAAGGTCAGGTCTACTGGATGTAAGATACATAAGGGATCCAATCATGCACGATAAAGTGTAGCATCAACTTGTTTCCCCTGTAGATCTTTATCTAGTTTACTTTTTTCTACCAAGGTTGTGTTGACAGAATCAGTAGTTAGCATACCATATTTTTTAATAATTTCAGAAGCATATTTAGATTCGTTTATAAAGATGCCTCTGGGACTTTGAGAAATTTGTAAACCTAAAAAGAATGACATATGCCCCCATCATTGACATCTTGAACTTAGTGGTCATCTGATTAGCAAACTCATTACACATGGCAGTATTAGTGGATGAAAATATCATATCGTCAACATATATTTGTACTAGTAATAAGTCGTTCCAGGATGGGAGCAGAACTGGACAGAAGGAGGATTCTAAAGCATTGGTGACAATTGATGGAGAAATGTGTAATTAGACAAATCAACTCAAAAATGAAGATATGCTTGATGACTTGGCAATCAGCTCAAACTCAGACACAAAGGTAATTTCCTTGTTTCAACTAAAGTGTAAATGAGACTTATGTTATTCTAAAAAAAACTATAATGAGGCTCAAAGCTAACAACTTGGTGATGCAAGCATAGAAATAAAAAGCCAATTCTCAAGTTCTTAAAAAGTTAAGCACAAGCCTATTGCTCCATTAAACAAGGAACAACTTTGGTATGACCAAAAGATAAATTTTTGAAAATAGATTTAGATGATAAGACAGATGTTTCTCACATACCATAGAAATTATTACAGAAACTCAAAAAAGGAAAAGAATATTAAAAGGCTGAAAGTTGGTAAAAATTGCATAACTCTTCTAAAGAAATCTTAGTAAACTTCTAAATTACCCAAAAAGTGCTAATAATAATTTGGGGCTATTGGGTTATGGGGAACACAGATATGAAAGTATTTTGAGCTATGAAAATGAAGTGTTTGCAGTGTGTTTTTTAATGAATAAATAGAGTGATGATAGAAAACCAACTTTTGTATGATAGGTTTGTTAATAAGCAGAAGGAATGACATGTTGTTCCCCCACCCATTAAGAGAATTATAATGCCATCTGGAACCTAAAGTTTGAAGTAAGATTATACTCATAAATTTACATATTTCCAAAACAGACTCAACCTAGTGAATCTGAATCCCAATCAAGTGAATTTGATACCTGTGAATCTAACATATTACAGAACCCTCAGAATTAGTGTTTGTAAACCAGTTGTCAATGAAATCTAAATTGTGGGAATTCAGACCTAAGGTCTGTTCTGATGCTCCTATCATTGAGGGAGTCTGAATAAGATTAGTGTAAGATGAGTATGTGTCTATACCAACAAAACAACAAGAAACACCTAGTTTTGCTAACCAGCAAGTAAAAACTCCTAGGGAAACTGTTAAGAATCAGTTCACACATAGTCAAAAACCTAAAAGGTTGACAAGAAAGATTTTAGGGTATGTGTTTTTACTGTAAAAAAAGAGCATGTTTTTGTAGTGGAATAACTTCATCTTTTAATAGGAGATGTGATTTCAGAGAAGAGATGACTATAAAAACTAACTAAATAGAGATGGAACAAAAAGACTAGTCAAAAGGAGCTAAGGGAAACTTGGAACAATGTGCAAAGAGTGAATAAACAAAACCAATTTGTTCCTTTAGCAGTACTAACTAGAACTAGTAAAATTCCAGTTAATACTGCTAGAGCTAGCGGTACTAAAAATGTTAGTACTGCTAGGCAAAGTTTTAACAGACAGACAGTACTAACTAGTACTGCTATGAAAGTTAATACTATTAATCCTATTGTGAATAGAGTTAGACCAGCAAATGTTTTTCACAAACCTCATTTACCATATACAAGGCCTTTCAAAAAGACAACAGTACTTAGAACAGTTGTTGCAAATCAAAAAGTTAATACTGCTAAGGTAAATGCAGTTAGTACTGTTGGGGGAAAAAGGGAAACTGCTGTTAAGCCCTCAGCAGGTTGTAATTGGAGACCACAAAGATATCTCCAAATACAATGGTGGATCCAATCTTAGAAATTGTTATACTTTCAAAGATCCACTAGGCAGACTCAAGCCCAAACAGGCTTGGGTCCCCAAGAGATTTTCCTATCTCATTCTTTGTAAATTTGTGCAGGATTTATCCACATAGAGGCACTAAAGAATAAAGGAATTGTTGATAGTTATGTTCCACAGGCACAAGACTGGAACAAGGCCCTACCAATTGCTGAATTTCAAGACTTTAATGGTGTGCGCGTCTGTTAGCTTTTATAGGTAGCAAAGGTTATACACTGGTAAAGAAAATTAAAATGGTAAAAGTTAGATTTTTGAGGATGTATGCTTTTTAAAGAACTTCAGCAGTTCAATCTCTTATTCTTTGTCCACAAAAATGTGACGAAAAAGAACAGAGTTCTGTTTACTGAAACTCTGAATGTCTGTTTTGTGTCTTCTATTCTGCGTTTAAGTTACCGATGGAAAATCAGTATTACATAAAAACCCCAACAAAACAATATGTATAGTTTCAATTTAGAGACATTGTTCCTTCAGGGAGGATTAGGGTTTGTTTAATTGCAAAGGCTACAAACTGATTAATCTAACAACAGGGCGAAGGAGGTTGGGTTCATTGTTAATATCAAAAACCTAAACAAACTTTACAAGGGAAACCTTGTAAGAAGGTTACCTTAAATGGATTTTTCAAAATGACCACACTTGTGTTGCTTGTCAGAAAGGAAAGCAACACAAGGCCTCCTATAAGGCCAAAATAGTAAGCTCTATTAGCCACACCTTACAACTTCTTCATATAGATTTATTTGGACCTACATCTGTAAGAAGGTTTAAAAAAACCATAATACTTAATGCCTGGTTATCACTGATATTTATTAGGCAGGTTATAGTTTTGGGTGTTTTTCCTTAAGACTAAGGAAAATGAAACATTGGAATCCTTAAGGACTTTATAAGACTGATAGAGAACCCAATTGAATCAAAAAGTTAAAAAGAATTTATATGTGTGATAATGGTACAAGAATTTAAAAAACAGGGGATGTTATTTGATTCTATGGGACAAAAGGGATAAGAGGAATGATAGCAATGCAAGACCTCCACAATAAAATGGATTTTTTGCTTGAAAGAAAGAACAGACCCTTTTTTTGAGGCTGCTTAGGACCCCATGCTTGCAGATTCATTTTTTACCCTAACACTTTTTTGGGATGAAGCAGTTAGTTACTGCTTGTTTTATGTTCAAACAGGGAAATTAGTTGACCACGCCTCAATAATAAAGACACCTTATGAACTTTTAACTGGTAAGATACCAATTATAAGTTATATAAGACCTTTTGGGTGCCATGTAACCATCTTGAATACCATTGACCACTTGGGCAAGTTTGCTAGAAATCGAATAAGGGATTTTTATATGGGTATATCTTGCAAAGCAAGGCTTTTAGAGTATACAATTTAGAAACCAAAAGAGTTGAAGAAAACCTGCACATCACCTTCTTAGAGAACAAACCAAATGTTGCAGGGAAAGGACCAACTTGGCTTTTTGATCTTGATTATTTAACTGATTCTATGAATTATCATCCTGTTAGATCAGAGAATCAAGCTAACCTACATGCAGGTCAACAAGAAGCTAACCAAAATGCAGGTACATAAGACATTATTGATGCAGGGGATTCTAAAAAAGAGGATGAATCTGCTCAAGACTGCTTTGTACTGCCAATATGGCCTTCTTATTCTTCAACAATCACTCCTGTATTAAAAACAGATGATAAGAGAGAAGGTCCAAGAGAGGAAGAACAAGTCTTTATGGATGAACTTGAAAGACTTAAGAGGCAAGAAAAAGAAAAGCACAGAGGAAGCTGAAGCTCGTCAAGAAGAAGTTTGAAAACAAGAAACTGGAGACCTTGGTTATACAAGAAGGAGCTTGCTAAGACTAAGCAGTACTAACATTTTTGTAACGTTACACACCAGCTAAAGCTAGCAGTACTAACCTAGTTAATACTGTTAGCATACCAGTTAGTACTGCCAGTCCTCATGAGGGACTATCTCTTTCTGATCCAACAAATCCTGAAGAAGATGATTCAGAAATACCTCCACTTGAAGAATATTTATCCAAAATTCTACTTGATGGTATCTTTACTACTTCATCTTAGATGATGAGGGTGCAGTGGCTGACTTCACAAATCTTGAAACTATTGTGAATGTTAGTCCTAAACCCTCAATCATAGGATTTCTCTACTCATCCTTCAGCCGTTATATTATAGGAAGATCCACCTCAAGCAGAATTATCAAACAAGAACAAAAGTGAATAAAAGTACTGGACTCTCATGCCTTTGTTTAGCTATGTTCAAAAGCAAAAGAAGAAATAATCATAGGACATTTCAAGCATTGTTTATTTTTGCTTGCCTTTTTTTATCTCAAAATGAATGAACCATAAGATTTCAGAAGGCACTTTGAAGAATGAAAGTGGGTTGATGCTATGCAAGAAGAATTGCTATAGTTTAAGATACAAAAGGTTTGGGTTTTAGTAGATTTGCCTTATGGGAAGAAGGCTATCGGTACAAAGTGGGTTTATCGAAATAAGAAGGATGAAAGAGGAGTTGTTGTACAATAAATAAACACGGTATAGTTTGCTTAGGGTACAAGGCAAGAGGAAGGGATAGACTATATGAGGTTTTTTGCTCCTGTTGCCTCTAATTTAAGCCATAAGATCTTTTGGCCTTTGCCTCATACATGGGTTTTATAGTCTATCAAATGGATGTGAAAAGTGTCTTCCTTTATGGGAAAATTGATGAAGAGGTATATGTGTCTCAACCACCAGGTTTTCTAGATCCTAAATATCCTCAGAAAGTATACAAAGTTATAAAAGCTCTCTATGGGCTACATCAAGCTCCCAGAGCCTGGTATGCTACTTTATCTACTTTCTTATTGAAGAATGGATATAGAAGAGGAACCATTAACAAAACTCTCTTCTTAAAGAAGGACAAACATGATATCAATAATACTAGTTCAAGTCTATGTGGATATAATCAACATTTGGGGTCTACAAAGAAATCTTGTGTGAAGAGTTTGAAAGCAATAATAATAGTAAAAATTTTCAGATGAGTTCAATGGGAGAGCTCACTTTCTTTTCATTAGATTACAAGTTTAAACTAAAGAAGATGGAATCTTTGATTATCAGATAAGTATGTGCAGAAAACCTGAAGAAGTTTAACTTTGCAAATGTAAGCCTGCTAGTTACAAACCAATTGAGACTCAGAAGCCATTGGTCAAGGATGATGAAAGCCCGGTGATGGGATGTCCATCTCTATATGTCCATGATGGTCTCTTTAATTACTTGACTGCTTCTAGATCTGACATTATGTTTGCAGTCTGTGCTTGTTCTAGGTTTTAGGTCACTCCAAAGTCTTCCCATTTAAGTGCTGTCAAGAGAATCTTTAGGTATCTAAAGGGCAAACCCAAACTGGGTCTCTGGTATCCTAAAGTGTCTTCATTTGACCTGGAATCCTACTCAAATAGTGACTATGCTGGAGCAAATCTTGACAGGAAATCCATAACAAGAGGTTGTCAATTTCTTGGCAGGAGACTCATTTCTTGGCAATGCAAAAAGCATACCATTATGGCTAACTTCGATCTACTCCAGAAGCAGAATAAGTTGCATGCTAGCAAAGCTATTATGAGGCCAGTTTTTTGTTAGATTCAAAAATCAAATGTTAGACTATGGGTTCAACTTCATGAACACAAAGATCTACATTGATAATGAAAGCACCATTTGCATTGTAAAAGAAATCTAGTATAACATATCCAAAACAAAGCCAAACATTTGCCTATTAGGCACCACTTCATAAGAGATGCTTATGAGAAGAAACTTATCTAGGTGCTTAAAATCTACATTGAAGACAATGTAGCTATTTCGTCTAACCAAGGCATTTGACGTTTACAGGTTTTCAGTTCTTGGTTGTTCCAATTGGGATATAAATCCATAAGCAACATTGGTAAAAGGGAGGCAATATGTTGTTTTGTATATTTTGTATGAAAGCAACATGTTTAACCATTAGGTAGCACTTCTAGAGGGTTTAGATAGAAATTTAGAGAGTCATTAAGAAGAGTTACTGATGGTACTGAAGCACTCCTGATACCTACATTGTTCCATATTCTTTTGTTTGGAACAAAGTTAATTAAACCACCGCAGGGCAAAGTTTGTAAATCGCTATAGAGAAAAACGATTAAGAAAAAAAAAAACCGCCAAGAGAACAAAGTATAAATTGAAACGTTTTTCCTTGAAATTAGATCTCCTAAACCTATATAAATCCACTCAATTGCACAGTTCCTTACGCAATCTGACTCACATACATTGTCGAAACACAACCCTAATAACCTCTTTAAAACGAGATCACTCTTTCGACCACAATGCTGATCTTGATTCAGTCCTAAGCACAACATGGTCCGCGGTGTATCTGGAGAAGTCTGAAGGAATGCAGATTTCAACCAGATTCTAAGTTGATTTTATTAAGCTGCAAGTTCCAACATCATGCTCTCCTATCACTGTAAGTCCTGTTGTATCTACTACATATTTGTTGAACAGTTTTTTTGGTACGTCCTGCTAGTTCCAAAATAATCAACAATGTTAGGCACTTACTTAAACTTACTGCCAAAGTAGCTGGCAAGTCGTGTCTATCTCTAATGCATCAATACGAAATAATCTTCTTTTTGATGATGGTGATGGATAAGATTATACCTAATCAGGCTAATATTTGATTGCACTACAACTTAGGGGTAATGAGGGGGATATAACATTGTTAAGCATTTTAATAAGGCTTTGTGTTTCCACCCCAATTGAGGTATTTATTCATACAATAAATCATTGTCTTAGTTCAAAAAGTACCTCTTGGGATCAAATTCCTACTAATATTGCCACTGCTGTCATCTGCATAACATCTAATCAGAAGTATAATTTTTTCCAAATTAATCTTTGAATGTATGCTAGACATTTAGGATGCTAAGAAGAAGTTTGTAATGTACCAACCCACCATTTTATTTTACTATCATATTAGTAAACAACTAGTTTAATGTACCTGTACCTTTAGATTATTTCCGTGTAAAGACTTTAACTAGTAAAGTCTTTTTCTTTCCATAGTTAAAAAGTGGTAAACATTTCTCAGGGAAAGTCACCCCTTTGTTTGCTACTTATGTTTTCGTACAACCAACTACAGTTTTTAGGTTGCTGCCTTCATAAATACCAGCTGAGCTCTACTTACAAACAACCCACTCCCTCTCGACATTTTATGAAGTACCCAATGAGCCACAGACTGACTCATATCCTGCTCACACTAGTGAAGTACCTAATGAGCCACAGACTGACTCATCTCCTGCTCCATCTAGAGAGGTACCTATTGAGCAACAGACTGACCTATCCCCAAGACCAATCAAACGCCCACTACTATTATTCTTAATTCTATTCCATAACATTCTGGTGGGAATCTTGAGGTCATTCCATCCAATGATAAACCCTTTCAGGGAATAAGGGTGACGTCGACCCTCCAAAGTGTCTATGATCTTTGTCCTAAAGGGTTGTAGGTAGCTCTTTAGTGCACGACAGGTTTCAGATCAGGCCATAAGAAATACTATAACACTTGAAGGCTCAGATCAAAAAGCTCAAGAAACAAGCTACTCCTGTAATCAAGCACCATAGAGCATGGCTGCAAAGTGTTTCCTTGAAGCAAAGATTGGCAAGAAAGAGATCTTCAAAGAAACATAGGGTACACAAAGAGTCTGTATCCAAACAAGGGAGGAAGTTTGCTAAAGGTGAATCATCAGTTCAAAGAGATCCTCTATTTGATGAGATTCCTGAAGATACAGTTTTGAATCATATGGAAAACAGAGAATGCTCAGGATTGTGGGAGACAAAAGAAAAAAAGAAATAGTGGATGAAGACAAGGAGATTGATTAGAATATACTTAATACTGAAGATGTACTTAGTACTGACAAGGAGGCAGTTAGTACCGACAAGGAGAAAGTTAGTACTGACAGACCAATAGTTAGTACTGACGGATCCAAAGTTAGTACTGACAGGAAAATTGAAGGTACCGACAAACAAAATGAAGGTACTGAAGAGCAAATTAAAAGTAATGATGGGCAAAGAAAAGGTACTGAAGATCATACTGAAGAAGGAAGTGCTACTCAAGCCACTCAAACACCTACTTCTCTATTTCTTCTACAAAATTTGGAGATGTGAAACAATAACTAAGGTTTCTTCTCAACAGATTTCAAGCCAAAGCATTTCTAGAGAAAAGGAGAAAGGTGTAGAGTAGAAGAATATTAAATAAAACCTGACAGACCAAGCCTACCTCTACAAGATCACTTCTGACATTAAAGCCTCTTCTAAAAATTGATCCAAAAGACAAAGGAAAGAAGAAAATTGAAAAGGAGGATGAATCTGAAAGTGAATCTGATGTATTCCTGAAGCTGAGAAGAAGTTTAAACAGCTTGAAAAGTGAAAGAGATGCTTAGGAAAAATACAAGAACAGTTGGGAAGGTGTAAGAAGAAAGAAACAAATAGCTGAAGAAAAAGCTACCAATGAAGCTCTCATAAGAAATTTTGATGATATAAAGGCAAGGATTGAGGCAGATAGACTTCTTGCTGAAAAGCTTCAAGAACAAGAAAGAGAGCAATTTACAATAGAAGAAAGAGCAAAGTTTCTCTTCATGACACAATTGCTGCTCAAAGAAAATTCCTTGCTCCACAAAGATCCGAACCATCAGGGAAGACCAACCTACAAGAATTCACTCAAAAATCCAAATGATGACCTACTTTAAGCATTAGAAACTTCAAGCACTCTGAATGAAAAATCATGAAGTTTGAAGAAAGACCAGTCCCTGTATGAGAAGATTAAGAGGTTAGATGAAGATTTTATCTCTATTAGGTCTGCTAAAGATGAAAGACTGATCAAAAGGATAAATGAGAAAGGAGTTGATTCCTCTAAAAGTGAAGTGATCAAGGAGGAGAATAAAGAAGAAGCCAAGGAGGAGAATAAAGGAGAAGAAAGTAACCAAGAAAGAGAAAACATGGTACAGGAAATATGAAGTCAAGTAAAAAGAAAGATAACATTCAAACACTTCTGAAGATGATAGTTGAGAAAGAGAATGAATGAGCTAATATTGACAACTTATCTATAGCTCCAATGATGAAAATGAAACTAAAAATATGAAATACTTGAATAGGAAATATCCTATCAAAGAATGGAAAACAGAGTGTCTTGGAACTAAACCACAGGCTGATAAAGCTGAACACTTTGAAGAGATTAATCAAAATGTGGTGATTAGAAGCAATGGACAAAAGAGATATTTTAGCACTTTGATAAGGGTGTTGTCAATATTTGATAGAGAAGATTTGATTGCTGTGTATCAACTAGTAATGGACAGATATCAAGATGAGATACCTGAAGGTTTTGACAGAGTACTTTGGGGAGATTTGATGGTTATGTTCAACCTAGATGATGAAAAAATGAAGTTTTGGAATTCACATTCAGGATGAATATACGATTTGGAAGCTATAGGTTTGCTTCAGGGGTACATACCTTAGTGACTGAGACAAGATTAGCCATTCATATGCTTGTAGAAAAGAAGTATCCTTTGAGAAAGAAAGTACTGGTGCAAATGATGAAATTAAAATTAGAATCTGAAGAAGACAATACTATGGCATTAGAGTTTATTAGATTTCTCAAGAAGTTACTTGCAGAGTTAGAACCTGAAGAATAAGGTTGATGGAATTGAGAAGGGTTTGAGTGTTGGCTAACCACCACACAACAAATGGTCATCAGTTCACCATGGCTTAAAACAGGCATAGAACCTGGCTACTCCATAAGCAAACACTTGTGGTAAAGACTACTCAAATCAGGTTATGGTTGAACAATTTACCAAAAATTGTAGGGTCTCAGACCACACCTAGCTTCAGGATAAGAGTTGTCTAGTCCAAGATCAAACAGTTCTCGGTAAAAGATTAATCAAATCTGTTGATTAGCTAATAGTTTGCTAAAAAACAATATGGGTTTTCAATCAATGCACCATGTTAATAGCAATTGAAAGCAATGCTAGCCGATAACAAATGGTATTTGGTAAAGACAAATCAATTCCGTTGATGGTTGACAATTTACCAAAAACTGTATGGTAATTAACTCACCATGTTTTTAAAATAAAGAGTTAACTATCCCAGAGCAAATGGCTACTGGTAAAGGAACATCAAATCCGTTTATGGCTGGTAGTTTGCCAAAAACTACAAAGCCAACATTAGAGTTGGATTGTTGCTTTAAAAGATGTTATGCCTTCTACTGTGTTGCTGAGGAAGACAAAGTTGCTGCATAATAAGGATAAAGTTATTAAAGATGCAAGAAATAATAAGAGTGTTTGGATACATCCTCTATGCATTAAAGAAGTTGAAGAAACATGAAGTTAAAAGAGTTCAACATTCATGTTTAAGGGAGGATTGTTAGGATTTATGTTTTCCTAACTAGTACCAGACAGTAACAAAATTTAGTAATGATAGTTTTAAAGTTAGTACTAGACAGTACAAAATGTTAAGTACTTATCCAGTTATTATTACACAATAGTAGAAAATAGTTAGTACCGTTTAAGAGATATGTATGAGATATTTTAGGAAAAGATATGTACGTGTTTTGTAAGCCTGTTAGGGTTTATCCTTGGTCTATAAAAGGATCCCTCTTGGCATAGTTAGACACACGAACTCAAGATATCTCATACAAAATCATATCTCAATAGTTAAAAATCATATCTCAATAGTTAATAATCTGTAAATCATATCAAAGCTTATAATAAAGTATTAATTAGAGTTCTTTCATTTGTTTTTTCTTAGTACTTTGTTAAGACTCCTCATTAACATATAGTATTCATAATCAGTGTTTCTACATAGTCAACTGTATTTATACATCTTGGTTATCATCCTTAATAGGCTGCAAAGATCTATTCAACAAGGGACTCATAGCTGTTGATAAGCTCATTGAGCCATTTAGCCTTTGTTTTGCTAAGGCAGATTGTAAGTTTTTCATTTACTTTACTTGTCTTAAGTTTCCTAGCTTAGATTTACTTAACTGTTTAATTATTTGCCCTTATATTTGCTTATTCTGTTTAGTTTCAGCTTAATAAATGCATAATATGTTAGTTTAATACGGTTAATTCTAGTTTTCATAAGTCTTAATCTTAGTTTTTACTTATCTTTTATAAACTGTCATTAAAAACCAAAAATAGTAGATTAGCGTTGCTTGTTGATTTCTAGCTTATTAGCTTATAGGTTTATGCTTATTAGTCGCTTAATTGAAAGCTAAGTTGGTATCTGATAACTAAGTTTATAATAGCTAGAGTTCAAATTCATAACTAAAATGAAAATGTCTAGGTTAAGATTGTTTGGATTAAAGTAGCTTGACCTCTTAAAGTCAAACAGAATTGTGCAAATTATTTTGGTTAGTTTGATTCCCCAAATTTGATCGGTAATCAGTAATAAAATTGTTTTCTTATGTTAGATTTTAAAATATAAAAAGTTTAAGCTTAATCTGTTTGTCTTTGCACCAGGGGAAATCTATCTTTTCTAGCTAGTTAAAATTTTTGATCCAAGCTTTCTTAGGTTTTGATTTTGATTGTTAAGTGCTCATTTACACTCATTTGGAGTGTCTTGTGCATGTTTGACCCATTTGGTCACCTGCATTTGTTTTGTCCCCATTTGTCAATTGCATCAGCAGTAGTAACAACATTTACTACTGCTGTCTTTTGAGCTTCATTTTAAGCTAGAGTTTGTAGGTTTTAGATTTTAAAATTTAGTAAGTTTATAGATTAGATATAGTTTAAAATAGATTAAGTCTTAATTTTAAATTTCTAGCTTATTTCTTAGGTTAATTTAGCTTAAAAAGTTCATCAAAAATCTTAAAAATACAAAAACAGTACTAAGTAGATTTTAAGTTCTTAACTTAGATTTCTAGCTTATAAGTTTAGTTTTTATGAATTTGATTTATAGCTTATATGTTGATTGTTATGTTTGCAAAAGCTAAGCTTTTGTCATAGCTTATTGTGCTTTTTAGCTTATTTAGATTTCAAGCTTTTAGTTATAGTTTCTGAGTTTGCTCTTTTGATCATTAGATTTAGAGCCCTATTAGTGTTTTCAGTTAACTTAGCTTATTGAATTTAGCTTATACACATCATTAGCTTTTTAGAACAACTTTTAGATTTAAAATTGAGCTTAAAATGAGTTGTATGCAAGCTATTAAGTGAGAAGTAGTTTTTTAGAGCTCAAAAGCTCATTTCCTGTAAACAGATTTTTCATAAGCTCTTTAAGAGCTTATTTTTGAGTTTCAGCTTATAGTATCTTTATTAAAGTTGCTTAAAAAGTTGTCCTCTACAACTTTTCTTCTTTAAGTTTTTTATAAAAACCAAAAAAAAAGGAAGTGGAAGTCGGAGGTGAGCAAGACTCGAACCCCCGACCTCAACACCTCAACCTTTTATAAACACACACACACCCACTCCTTACCGCTGTGCCCTTGGGTCTTTTTCATAAGACCCTTGCACTCTTTATTCTTTATATGCATTTTGGCCAATAAGCCTTATAAAGCTGTCACAGCTTATTTCACAGCTTATTTAATAAGCTGTGATCTCGGGCTTATTTTTTCTAGGATTTAAATAGTTTAAGCTATTTTCTGTCATTTTTCTAGAATTTTTAGAGTTCATTTAGTATTTTTAATCATTTATTTTCATTAAAAACTTTAAAAAAATCATAAAAAATAGAAAAATAATCAAAAAAATATAAATTTTTTTAGAAAATTTTATTTCATCATTAAGTTCGTAGGAAAATTAGTTTGACTCTCGTAAGTTTATTTTTGAGCAATTTAGCTTTTAGGGCTCGGTTTTCAATTCCCGTTATTCGTTTTTGTGTTTTCTTTCAAATTTTATCGTTAAGTTTTCAAAATTTGCAAATCCCTTTATTTTTACTCATAGAATTAGATAATTAATTCAAATTCTAGGTTAAGGTGCTAATTAGAGTTTATTTTGTCATTTCCGTTTTTCGTCCGCGTGTTTAATTATTTTTCTTGCTTTTAATTGTTTTAATTGTTTTTAGTCATAGAAAAT
>BQNB010047221.1:15812-38349 GCA_026074375.1 Tanacetum coccineum | reverse complement strand
TTATGGCCTATTAAGGTTTTAAAGTTTAGCCCGATTGTTAAAACAAGTCCATTAACCCTTTTATTTGCTATTGGGCCTCGCGACCCATTAAAGTTTTAAGTTTAGCCCGATATCAAAACGTAGTCCAATTACATGTTTAAATAAATGGGCCTTAAGCCCAATTAGCCGAATCGAATGGGCCGGAGCCCCATAAATCGTGATCTCAAAATATAAGCCGAAACAAATTAAATCAATAGCCCAATTTATAAACCAAGCCCAATAACCATAAGCCCAATATATATGCCGAAACCCATTTAAGCCATAAGCCCATTATATAAACTGAGCCCAATAACCTTAAGCCCAATATATAAGCCGAAACCCAATAAGCTACAAGCCCATTATATAAACTGAGCCCAATAACCTTAAGCCCAATATATAAGCCAAAACACAATAAGCTACAAGCCCATTATATAAGCCGAAACCCAATAAGCTACAAGCCCAAATATAAACCAAAAATAATAAGCTACAAGCCCAAATATAAACCAAAATAACAAGCTATAAGCTCGCATATATAAGCCGAATTCAATAAGCCATAAGCTCGAGTATATAAGCCGAATTCAATAAGCCCAAAGCCAAATATAAGTCGAAACAAATAAGCCTAAACTTATAAGCCCAAAATCGTATATAAGTCGAAACAAATAAGCTATAGCCCAAAAATATAAGTCAAAACCACAACAAGCCATAAGCTCGAACCAAATAAGTCATAAACCGAAACATAAGCCGAAACACATATATAAGCCATAAGTTAAATAAGCTATAAGCCAAAAATAAGCCAAAAATCAAATGGGCCGATCCCTTTTGTTGTTGAGCCGAGTGCAACCGAGCCCAAAACCACAACCACGGTTAGGCCGAGCCCAACAAACATAACCCAAATCCAAATAAGCTCTTTTACTAGCTTATTTTTAAGCAAAATTCCAAAATAAGCCCCAAATAAGCACTAGACTTCAAAATAAATTCACCACCACAACCAAAATTTAAAAGTATCCATTCCTTGTTTCTTTCTTTTTGACTTCAACGCACACATACACACCCATTTAACATTCGTTTTGTTTTCAAAACTCGATTTCACAACGATCAACTTGTACAACTAGTGTTAAGACACTATGAGAACTATAAAAGTACAACTTAAAACAAAATTTAGAAAAACTTACAAATTTGATGTTCTTGGTTCGGTTTTGACGCGAATAAGTAAACCCAAATCGTTCTTCTACAACCCGAAACTTTCTAACACTAACCCACTATTGATTATTAACCCGTGTTCTTGTTAAATCTTCAAAAAATTTGTGTTTCTTGTTCCCTTGGGTGCTCGTCCGATTTAGAGAGAAAGAGGGGAGAGACAAAAAAATTTGTTTGATTTTGAAATTGTGTGAAATGCATGTTTAGATTAGGACAAGTTATACATGTACCATGCTAGGACCCTTGGTGCTAAAAAGGTGCCATCTTGTTCCCTTGTTTGTCCCATACTCGGCCCAAGAATCCTAGGGGCTCGGGGTGTCTCGTTTTTGAGTCGGGTTCTCTAAAAACTCAATTCTCACTAAGTAAAATGTTACCCAGGGTTAGTTAGTATTTTTATTGCGTTTAAAAACATTTTTCCAACAATCTAGAGTATTTACTCGACACCCTTTTCTAATTTAAAATCCCTAAAAATTCATTTAGAACGTTACTGGTTGCGTCAGGACCAAAACACGAATTTTCGTTTAAACTAAACCGAACCTTTCCCATCATTTTTAAAAGTGTTACAACTTTAAAAATACAACTTGACACTTTTGACTTGCCCAAAGTTTTCATTTTAACGACCGTTACAGTCTTTTACCGAATTTTACGAAAACGCCCATTTTTTGATAACTTTCAATTCACACTTCAACGATTAACGTTTTATCCAACGTTTCACCAAATTATAAGATATTTCATTAAATAAGTTTATTTCAATCCACCCAAAACTCTTAAATACATTCTTAAATTTACTGCCGTGCCAGTACGTGCATTTCTGCTAAACGCGGGATAACTTCCCGAAAAGCACCGAAAGACCTCATAACCATTCCAAAGCGAAAAGACGAATCAAAAGTGATTCTCTTATGATTTCTATGACTCTCCCTAACCCGGTTAAACCGTAACCATTTTTACGCAAAATAGGTCAACCGAAGTCAACATTTCGGCTTTCTCCAAGAAAACTGACAAAATCAAAAGACTCTGATATATATAATCATAATATTTTATAATACTTAACCCAAGAATAGTTACCGGTTATCACAAGAGGCACTAGGATTAACCCATGTTTTAAACCTGTAATTGTTATTATGGTCACACTGATTATATAACTATCCCATACCCTTGCCATGCACTCATTTTTAGTACAGGATACCCCTAGTACAACCCTTCGAGCCTATCCTTTTTCACGGTTCTCGTAATTTTCTGGTTAAGCCAGACTATTAATGAAGAGCATTGTCACCCATAAACCAATCGTTACACCCAAATCGCCTTAGCCTACCTTATATGTACTCACTTTTAGTACATTATTATTTTAACCCAAGTTAATTATTTGAGTACACGATTGCTAAGTCCTTATCCTTGTAAATACTATTTTGGGACGATTGGGATTCATGGTAGTATTCATCCTATGGAGAATTAGGGAAGAAGTAATTTATTACCCCCGATAAAGCTCAATAAGCTCTGTCATTAGTTAGATTGTAAATAATCGAGTATGTAAAAGTTCAAGTGTAGGGGTGTATCTATAAACCCCCATGATGTATTATATGTTTAAGCAATGGCAGGGAAAAAGTGTACGAAAAAAATGTATATAAAAAAAGAGTGAAAAAATGTACGGGCTGCCATTTGCTTATGTTATGTTTATCATAGAGTTGTGAAAAGTTGTGAAGAGTTTGTATATTTTGTCCGAGGCTCTTGCTTAGCAACCAAACCAAGTGTATTCTTATAAATAATTAGCTAACCCTTCCACTCCAAATTAACCAAAGTAACCACCCAAATGTATCCTATCCATTTCCGTTTCCATTAATGTTATCTTACACCTATACCCCACAACCCTTTAAAAGACCTCTTAGATAGTAATGAATAATGCTTGCGCCTAGCGGTAGAGGTTTGATCCTTTACCAAGCCTATGGTAATTTATATGCTATGACAGGTAATGAGTGTTGATTTTTCATTTCCCTATTATGTTATAATTTATTATACACTCGAGAGAAAGAGAGAATCCCAAACACTTATGTGAGGTGCTAGTATATACTTTACATGTTGTTAACTACGAGGTCTAGAAGGTTGTGTTGTAAAATAGTTTAAAGACTAGGTTAAATGACCCTACTACTGCTATTGTCTAGGTAGAAAAGCCTATTTGCTTGAGGACAAGTGGTATGTGTTTAATTACACATACCTTTGACCACTAAAAACAGACTTAAATGACTAAAAACGTACAAAAAATACATTGTATTTGTATGTTTTTGCATTTGTATTGTGCAGGAAACGGATATCCAAGAAAAGGACAAAAATCAAAGCCAAAACGACAAAACCGAGCACGAGAACGGAAAGACAGTGAGAAGTCAAAAAGACAAAGTCAAGGTTAACAAAAAAGTCAAAGTCAAAGTCAAAATCAACCTCGGGAAGTGGCATTAGAAAAAGCATCGAAAACCAAACCCGAAAACCTAAATTGTCAAAAGTGGGCCCACCCGTACCCACCTAGTGGGCCCGGGTCAGCCCACTTATATACTATATCTTATAACCTTAATCTTTACCAAAAAGCCCAAGCCCTTTTATAATAGCTAACCCAAACAAAAAGCCTAAACCCATCACCCTTATAACTCCTGTTAACAATCATGTTACCCCTTTACCCTTACCCCGTTAGTCCTTTAAGGACTAATGGTGCAAACCATTTACAAACCAAAAGGGCCAAATTTGCAAAGACCAAGGACTATGAATGCCATACACATATATACTCTCAGGGACCAAACCTGCCAATTTTCCAATCTTTCAAAAACAGCGAGAACACTGTACATCTTCCAGGTGTGTCCTGTCCTCACTACCCGCCAAAACAGTCCAACACTATTCCCCTTTCTTCTCTATTTTTTCTACACACACCACACCTTATCCCTCCTTATTGCCACCTTGGCAATCCTTAGCTCCCCTATTCGTCAAGGAATCAAGACAAAAGATGAAGGGCTATGATCAAGTAACTTGGATACTACTCAAATTCAATGGCCAAGATGAGTCTTTGAAGTCTCTCACACAACAAACACACCTGTAAGAGCTCTTACAAAGAAAGCACACTCCTAGAATCTTCTATGGCTTAGTATAAATAGAGCTTAATTGTAAGCCCTTGTGGCAGTTAAGTTTTTCTTAAGTTTTTTTTACCTACTTGTAATTTTTAGCTTATTTTTAGTGTAACCTTTTAATATTGTAATATTTTTTTTATGAATTAATGAAATTTAAAGTTTTATCTTAAAACCCGTTTTACTCATTTGAGTTTAAAAGTTATCAAGAATCTTTCTTAAGCTCATATAAGACCTTATTTAAGCATATTGTTAAGCTGTTTTCATTTATATATAAAGTATTAAAGAAAAATTTACAAAAACAAAAAAATATCCACTCTTAAATACCACAGCTTTTTGGATGATAAGCCAAACTTAGATGGGCTTATGGACACTACTAGCTTGTCTTTTGACAAGCTAGAGCTTGTATATTAGCTTATTTATAAGCTTGATTGCCCTGTTTTGAGCAAGGGCCTTTGTAAGTTCTACTTTCTTCATTTTCTTGCATTTTACTGTAGCATTGCTTATTAGTGCTTATTCCTGCTTATTGTTTGCTTATATCTGCTTATTTATGTTTTGTTATGATGTTTGTTGCTTATTATGCTTAGGTCATAGCTTAGAAATTAGTTGTGCAAGTTTTTACTAAAAATCTGTCAAAATAGCTTAAAGTATTGCATAATCTGTTTTAGCTTATTTGTCTGCTTATTGGATATTGAAATGTGCTTAATATTGTTTGTTTAGCTTATTTAACATCTGGTCTTGGTAATTTGTGGCTTAAATCATTCTAAATCAAGTTTTAAAAAGGATTCATAAACTTAAAGGGGTGTTTGGGTCAGTAGGTTTTATGGGTGAAAATGGGTCAAAACCTGCTTTGTGCTTTTGAGTCAACTTTGATTAGATAATTTAGTTATAAAATTCAGTTTGTTTTAAATTTTAAGTGTTAAATCTCTAAATCATAGGTTATATAAGTAGTTGTTTGAATCTGAGAACATATAGCTTATTATATAAGCTTATTTGATTAGACCTATAACTCTTGTGTTTTTATGATGTTTTTGTGTTTGTTTGAGTGTTAAAACAAAGTTCCTTAAGCCTGCATTGTTTGGTTTGCATTTTGCCAAAACTGTCAAAATTTGCTAAGTATTGAAAAAATTTGAGAAATTGCCTTTTCAATTGCTTATTGTGGCTTATCCTAAATTTCAAACTCTCTTTTGCTTGTTGTTATAAGCTCTTTGAGGTCAAATATCAATATGTTTGTAGGTTATAAGTTCATAAGGTTCTGTTTGTTTGCTTATTTTTAAGCTCAAAAGTGGTGATTTGTTAAGATTGCAAAAGTGTTGAATCTGTGTGAGATAGCCTTTTCATGAAGCTTTTTAAGTGCTTATTTGAATTTCAAACTGCTTTTTCATTGTTGCTTATTGTAGCTTTTTGGCCATTCTTTTTAGTGGTATAAGCCACTAAGCCATAAGGATCCTTTTTCTAGCTTAAAAATAAGCTAGAAAAGTCCCTTTTGGCTGTTTGCTTATCAGTTTTGGCCAAAAAGCTAATTTGCTTATTTAGGCTTATTAGCTTATTGCATTTGCTTATTCTAGGTTTAGTTTAGCTTTTTAGGTTAGTTTAAGTCCCCTTTAGCTTAATTCCTTTAGTTTAGAGCTTATTTGCCTTTTAGCTTAAAATTTCTAAGTATTATAGCTTTTTGATTATTCTGTCATTCTAGCTTATTGTAGTTGCTTATTTTTGTTCTTAAGTGCTTTTTAGATATAGCTTATCATCTGCCTTAGCTTATTTCTCTTTGTGGTTTGCTTTTTAGTGCTTAATTAGCTTAACAGTTAGCCAATTTAGACTTAGGGAAGTTTAGCTTATTCTGTCACTCTTTTCAGCTTATTTTAGTGCTTATTTGTGATTTATAAAAAAAGTGTTTTTGTAAAAAGTGCTTATTTTTTAGTCTTTTAAAAAGTTGTAAAAAAATGGCAAGTAAAAAACATTTGGGAATTGGGGGAAGCCAAGGGTGAGCAGGACTCGAACCCGAGACCTCTACCCCAATTCAACCAAACGTTTTATACACAACACACACTACCACTCGCCCTGGGGTCTTTTTCGATTTTATCTTGCAATATTAATCTTTTATACACGTTTTGACTCTTTTGGCTTATAAGCCGTTTTTAGCTTATTTCACAGCTTATTTGATAAGCTGTTTTTCCCAGCTTATTTTTATTAGATTCTTCATTGTTCAAGCTACTTTTGCTAATTTTTTCAGATTTTTATTAAATAGTTTAGTATTTTTAAACATTTAATTTCATTAAAATCGTTTTTAATTCATAAAAAATTATAAAAAAGTCAAAAAAATATAATTCTTTTTTAGAAAATTTTCTTTTAACATTTAGGACTTAGGAAAATTAGATTTGCTTTAAGGACGATTTATGCAATTTACTCTTGATTTTTTAAAGAGAGGGATTGAATCCCGTTCACGTTTTTAGTTTTTTTAAGCCCTAATTTCTTTCGTTTTTGGTCTAGTTTTCTTAGTTCTTATCTTTTAGTTAATTAGGACTTATAAAAGCCAAAAAGATCATTTTAGAACTTAATTTTGATAATTTAGGGTTTTTAGGTCGCGTTTTTAAGATCTCCATTTTGCGTTTTTAGGTTAAATTAGTTTTGCCTTAATTGTTTTTTAAGTGTTTTCCTTAATTTTCCTGTAGTTTTAGATAACCGATCTAAATTTTGCTCCATTCAAGCATCGATTCTCAAAACGAGTCTCGACTTTCAATTGCATTCCTCGTTGGGGATAACGACCCGGGAATCATACTTCCGGTTTACTACAATTGAGATTTTGATTCTTATCCTTATATTTATATGTTTATAAGTATATTTTATATTTATTTATATATATTTAAAAGGTATAATCAGAATCAATCAACAAGCAAATCCCAAGTGTAGGGGTATTTGATGAGGTGTCATTTTATACACTATTTTGGGGTAATTTAACCCCTTAAATCATGCAAATATGCCCAGATTATGTGCTTAATCGTTTGTTTTCAGGTTTTTAGCACTTGGATGGCATTTGGAAGAAATACACGTGACTTGGGCTCATTTGGAGAAGAAACGGACAAGACTACGACTCTACACCAAGAACCATGAAGAATTATTCATTCAGAGCCTGGAGACGGCGTCGCAACCATAAAACGACGGCGTCATGACATTCATGGTGATGGCGTCAGAGATTCAGCGACAGTGTCAGGACGTGGCCGACTTAAAGTGGATCTAGAACCATCTACGTGGCGACGGCGTCAGGAGTACAAAGCAACGCCGTCGCAGCGATATCTCTATAAATTTAAAACCAATTTTAGGGTTTCAAGTGTGTAACTTTGTATAAATTTAGGGAGACGAACCCTAGCCTTTGTAGCAACTTCATATGTCATTTTTAGGGCCTCAAAACCCTATTGTACTACCTTGGATGCATGTTTTAATTCAAGTAAGGTTATTTATCATCCATCATTCAATATGTCTATGTGTTATGTGATTGATTTATCTTCTTGCTTTCATTATAACATGCGAGGCTAAACCCTCCTTTGTATTTACTTATGATTTCATGAAAGTCGGATTGTAGATCCTATTATTGTTGCTTCTTGTTGATGAATGTGCGCGTTAGGCTTCAGAAAACCAACTTTTGGCTGTATCGCTATAGACACGTCTAGGGAAACACGAGTGCGTAGAAAGGATACCATCGGGTAACAGTCTTTAGACTACCTTACCCCCTTATATGGTTGATCCATCTTAAGGTATTTCACAGGCATTTAATATACTCTTAGGGGCCTTGTAATAGTCTTCATACTACCTTACTTGTGCGTTGCCCTAACGGAATATTAAATAGACGGCGGGTTCGTGTAATCCATTCATGACCTAGGAAATACTTACACAGATCATCACAAGTGTGACAAGGCAGTAGGATTAGGAGAAGCAGTCTGATTAGTAATGCATGATTAAGTAAATACATTTAATTAGTATAAAGTTATCACCAGTAGATTAGATATTAATTAGTTTAGTTAATAGTTAAAGAAACCAACCTCTCAAACCATTGATTTACTTGCTTTCTATAAAACATAAAAATACAAAAATAATCTTCTCTCAACACCTAGAATTCTGTTAGACCGTGATCAAGCCTTCCCAACCTATTCCCCTAGAGAACGATAACAACCCCCCGAGTCTTACCTATACTACACTGCAACGATTGGGTACACTGCCTAGCGAGTTGTAAAACTTCGTGCTGAAGTCCTTACGACCCTCGCATTAAGTTTTAACAAGATCACCATTGCTTTAATCCCTAAGATATATTATAATTAAACTAAATGATGCTTTATGCGGATGCATTAATTGTGATAGGATTCAATGTGTCTAGGTCTTAGGATGATGTCCCGCCTAAGTCTTAAGAATGATATGCCGCCTTGAGATAAGCAGTCATTGCACTAAACAAACAAACCAGCATTTAATCGGATTTAATATGGCTAATATAATTTTCTATCATTTAGCTTATACCGTTCTTTTATCTTTTGATTTTCTTCTTGTGTGATTATTGTGTATTAAATTGACTTTAGTCACCATAAAACCTGTGGCCAGCTCATCAGTCTAAACCCTCCCATTTCTGTATCAATAGAAATATTTTAGCATAGGTTTATAAACAAGTCATGAAATGTACAACTAGTCTAGATTAAGTAATAAAAATACTGATAGACAATAAGATTACATCTCGCTCTTAGTGTTCGACACCCTACGTACCACGAAACTCCATCTAGATCGATACACTGCCCGTTTAAAGTGTGTTTAGGAAAAGTCGGCTAAATATAAATTTATAATTGGTAATCAATAGAATACAACCTTCCCCCCCCAACCCCCCACGATACCACTTCAAGTTTTTTTTGGCGCCACTGTCGGGAGGAGGTAAAAAGCTTAATC
Organism: Tanacetum coccineum; assembly: GCA_026074375.1. NCBI lineage: Eukaryota > Viridiplantae > Streptophyta > Magnoliopsida > Asterales > Asteraceae > Tanacetum > Tanacetum coccineum. Next base: position 29,110 of record BQNB010047221.1, on the reverse strand, counting down.
TTTCTTCTTATTAATAATTCTAACCCGTTAATAAGCTTAGCTTCAGAATATCTAATTGTTTAAAGTTCTCTGTTTGATTTAATTAATTAAAGTGTGTTTTAAATGGTTGTTTAAATGTCGGCATTATTTAATGTGTTTTCAAGAACTCTGTTCTGGTTGAACACCTGATACGGCGTATCCACCAGTTGGATATGACGTATCAAACCTTCTATCCAGACATCGTATTGATTTTTGCAGTCTAAAGAATGTATCATGTTCTTCTAAACAATACGGCGTATTCTGCAAACTCAATACGATGTATTGTCACTCAACAGATCTATACGGCGTATTTAATTCTGTTGAAATGACGATCAATACCCTGTCACAGAACAGTCGCAATTTTTTTGTATTTTTATTTCCCTTTTTTTGTGGTTTCTCTCCCTGGAAGGCCATCCGACTGATCATTTATCTTATTCTCAGGAAACCGTTTGACGAAGAAAAGAATCACGATGGCGGAACCAAATGAATATATTTTCGTTACTCGAAAGAACTTCCTCTCTAATGATAACGAAGGAAGAATGGTCGAGAAGAGTTTTCTTGAAATACAAGGAACATTTTTGGTGTAAGTACGGGATAATACTTTTAATGGGATAATTGGAGAAAACGTGTTTAAACACATCGATAATTTTCTCAAAGTAGTTGGGCCACTCAAAATAAAAGGGCTAAGTCAGGATTGATTTAGGCTTAACGTCTTCCCTGTCTCACTCGCAGGAGCCACAAGTGAATGGTTTAAAAAGGATTGTATTGGCTCAGTTACTACTTGGGAAAAATTGGTAGAAAAGTTCATTCAAAAATTCTACTAACTTTCTGATGACAATGAAGAGATGGAAACCGATGAAGATGATGACCCCGATGATATTGCTGAAATCTTCAAGATCGAAGGCAACTTATTTGACTTCGAGACACCCTTGTGTAAAGCATTCAATGAATTCAACTATCTCCTTAAAATCAACACGGATCTGTTTACTTTCGATATCTAAGGAATCAAGACTTACTAGGAGTATGAGTTGGATAATAATATGACGGGGGATCTTGAGGAACCATGGTCAGATAAAGGGGTACCATATCAAGCGTGTGACATATAGGTAACAATCAATTTTAAAAAGGAAAACTATATGGCCCACGTTTTAAGAATGGAAAGACTAAATGGCCCACGTGTAGCTCAAATATTGATGGGTTCGAGTCGGATGTATGACTTATTTTCAGGATCACAAATGGTATGATGAATTGACTGATGGGAAGCTGAAAGAAGAAGATTTAATGCATAAGGCCAGATTTGAAGAATCATAGGGGGATGCAACTCCCAGAGTAATGAAATTATGCGCATGGTTGAAAAGTAGTTTTGAGAACTTCCACGAGCTAGATTATGATGTATTAGTAAAAGTGGAAGAATGTTGAAAATGCCCCATTCGCTCGATGAGAAAATCACGGCCAGAGACCGTATGCGAACGCTAAAACTGAAAAGGATTATGACCCTTATCTTGATATTAACCATATCTTTGGTAGGAATTATAGAGCAAACAACGCCGGTAATACTCAAGACAATAAGATGGAACAACATGATCCATCAATCTGCAATATTAGAAGATTCAAGATGATGAAATACTCACTCGATGCTGATGATGAGTATGTTGCCATTAAAGAATGCGAGCACTCCGACCATTCAAGAACCAACGTTGATGCATGTAAAGCTTATCCAGAACTTTTTCGCATTATGGATGAGGGATGGCTCGTGACAAAGGGGTAAAGGAAGAATGAAGAAAGCTGAAGAAAAAGTCTAACTTAAAGACTAGCTGAAACAAAAGTGCTTCCTAGGAGACAACCCGAATTGTTATTTATTTTTATCGAGTCTGTCTTCCCAGACATCAATACGGCGTATCCGCTCCATACCATACTACGTATTGAATGTCTGGACGTTATCAGTCCTTTACTTTTATGCACTTTTAAAACATTATTGTCAGTTCTGTCTATACGGCGTATTCATGCACATGATACGGCGTATTTAGATACTTTTTACAGTTTTCTCTATATGGCGTATTCCAGTTTATGGATACGGCATATTGGTCTCCTGTACAGTTTGTTTAGTTTATTTATAATTAACCGTAGGTACCGAGATAGGATTTTGCATGTTTTTCCTATATTTTGCACAGGACCTCGCTGCAAAGAAATCAACAAAGTTGGTGAAGTATCGATCATCTGGAATCCTCTGTGTGTTGTATTCATGCTGGTATCCAGAAGCATTTACAACACACATTCTTGCTCATAAACTCACCTTGGAGAATCTACCGAGCAAAATATCAGGGGAGTTTCTCATTCTAATTCATTTGATTCCCGTTTTTAATGTTTTATCTATACAACAAGGACGTTGTATAATTCAAGTGGGGGGATGGGAATTAGAATGCATACTTGTCCTATTTTTCACACTAAAATGCTTAAATTATGCTTAAATTTAAAAAAAATAGTTTGAAGGCGAGATCATCCCATGTAGTGACTTTCGTCTTGGTACATCCCAACCTTGTGGCTAAGTGACCAGGATTTTGACACCCTACAGAGACTAGTATCGGGACTCACGGACCTTCGGTTTCAAAGACTCTTAGGTTTCCCGTATACACATAGCTTATTTAGAAAAACTTAAAATGAATGTCTTAGTTCAAAAGATATTTAAATTTAAGAAAAGAGATTTTACCTTTTATTTCTTAATTTCACATTTACTACACTTAATATAATTATTTAATTCTTAAGGAAATCCTTGACCTTTTAGAAGGCTGCAACATCGGTTGTGAGCCGGCAAGATGCAGCAAACTTTATCTGTCTCGGATATAATTTTACTAGGGATTTTCTTTAGAAGGTTGTAACATCGGTTGTGAGCCGGCAAGATGCAGCAAACTTTTATCAGCCCACAGTTTATAATTATTACAACATTTTTTTATTACACTTTATATTACCACGATATAGAGAAAATTTCGTTTTAGAAAATTTAAGTATAAATTTGAACTAAAATTATTGATATCGACTATACTTCAAATATTTTTGATTTAAGTTCAATTTTTAAAAATAGCACGTATTATTAGTTCGGTTAGGAGCTTATGGGAGAAAAAGGCACAAATTACACACATGAGCTTGTAAGATTTCCAAATAATCCTTGTTTAGCATCTAACTCACACTTAACTCTATCATTTCTCGTTCTTCGCAATCCGCGAACGCTTAGTCTAAAAGGTAAGGAACAAGCTAGAGCTCAACATGCTCGATCGAGTCAAAATTTATTCTTATTCTACCCAGCAGGAAAGTCAAAATTATGACAAAACACTTATTTTATTTTTGAAAATTTTTTCATTTTTTTGAAATTTTAGAGGTAAAAACGAGATTACGTGAAAACAATGACTGCAGGCACAATCAAATCGATAGATCCCCCCATACTAGAATTAAATATTGTCCTCAATGTTTTAAGAAGGGTCTCTACGCAAATCCTAAGCCGTTTATTAAGTATGCTTAAATAAAAATGTTAGTCGATAAGATTTGGATATTGAATTCCCAAAATGCAGCTGAGGATGTGAAGCTCTTGTGAACGAAGGACAAAACCGCGAGCACGAGAGGCTTCAAGAATTCGGGAAATCCTAGACAATACAACACAAAACACGGAAAAGGAAAGAGGCGAGCCTCTCATAACAAAAAACACTTATTCATTACTATTTAAGCTAGCATACTACTACTACGATCATATTAGGATAAGCATGGGTTGCCACCCACGAAGCGCTTGTTTTAGGTCACTTAGCTTGACCCAATCCCCCCATACTTGAGCTTGTCAAGGGGGATAGAAATGGAGACATGGAACATCCAAGTAAGGAATGTTCTCTCCATGTGAGCAAGGAAAAATCTCCATCGGGCTTTCAAAAATTTTGATGACTTTGAAAGCTTTAGGGCCCCGATGAGATAATTCTGGGAGAAAAGAAGTATGAACTCTTTTAGAAGTTAGAATCCCGGGGTTGAAAACGTTTTCCTCATTTTTGGATGAAAACGAGAGTAAAATTCTGAGCCCGGGAACTTCTTTGTGGAAAGGAAGTTCATAAAGAGGAGGATTAAAATCCTCAAGAATTAAAGAAGCATTAGTGATCTTCTTTACATTCTTTTATGTTGTTGCAAGATTGGTGACTTCAAAATGGTTCTCATGAATGAGTATACCCGGATTAAATACCTTGTCCTCGTTGTATGGTCGAGACAAAGCATCCGAAATCCTTTGAAAAATCCTCATAGAAAAACACGTGTCTCACAACTCGGTAAGGAAGGAAATCACTTGATTCCCAGGAAGATCAAGTTTCTTCAATCAAGAATTTTAGAATCTTTTGATTTTCTGCTTATTTGGAGTCTCCAAAGGGATCTTTCATTAGCATTATACATTAACTGGTTCAAGATTAAAGAGTTCATTCATCATAATCATCCCCCATAATGGTGGGGGGTATGATGTAATCAGGAAGCTTGTTTTCATCGCTGTGAAGCTTCGCTATAATATGGTATCTTCAAGATTTGTCATCAAGAGAATATTTATCAACCGAATTATCTTCGAGAATAGAGTCCATTTCCTGGGATTAGGATAATGTTTAAGCACAATAACTCTATTTCTCATAGATAGGATTCGGCATCATTGGAAGATCTTCATTTGTCCCTAATTGAAATGTGATAAGAGCGAGTTCATCGGCGAACTCCTTAAGAAAATAGTCGCTAGTCTCATAAATAGGGAGACTAGGTGAAGAAGAAGTGGTACTGCCACTTAAAGAATTTTGAAAATGAGGAGAGGAGAGATTATTAGGTTTACTATTTCCTGGTGGATGGGAAATGCAATCACTTGTGTAGATTTGCTTCGAATTCTTCCCAAATTAATTCACTTTCTTCGATGGAAGTAAGTGTGGGGGAAGAAGAAGAAGACTTGGTCTCGGGTTCCAAAATCAGAGTGGGAATGCCACTTAATTGATTATCATGATATGGAGGTAGATATTGGTTTTATCAAGATTTTAGAAAGTTTTAATAATGTTCTCCTCCGGATCAAAGATATCTATTCACTTAGCTTCCGGTGAGAGTTAATGTCGGTATGAGAAGTGAGAGAAGAAGTGGGATTGCCACCTTGATGACTTGTTGCAAACAAATCTTCACGAATTTCCTCATAGTGAAATACATAGTGTTAGACATCAATCGTGTATGATTGATTCTTGATGAGGTTCGTTTGTTGAATAGCTTGAATGTGTCATGTCTTCATAGGTCAAGATTAATCTTTCTTTTACGTCACGGAGAACTGTGCAGGTGGTCTTCTTCTCCTTTACAATTCGTGAACGTTAATTAAAAGCACGAGCGGTCCGTAAGAAAGGTCTACCCAAAATGAGGGGACTCGCATGATCGCTCTAATGGATCAACAATGACAAAATCACGGAATGTCAACTTCCAACCGGAACAATGGGACATCTCTTTCAAATTCCTTTCGGAGTGGCAAAGTATCTCCGGTTAGCAAGTTCAAGAGTCATTTGGGTGGAAATAAGCTCGGGTAATCATAACTTTTTCCAAACCAAGAGTGGCATCAAGTTGATGCTAGCACCTAGATCGGCTAGGGCTTTTCACTTGAGCTGCACTAAAACATACTCGGAATGAGAATTTACCAGGGTCTCTGAATTTTTCGGGTAACTTTTCTTTTTTAGGATAACCTCGCCTCAGCAACGTTTCATTAAGGGTGTATTTACCATTTCATATTAAGGTTTCTCCTTGTTGGAAAGGAGAGAGCTTATCGCATTTTGCATTGGTATTCAGCATAAGAATCAAAGCATCGACAGAAGAGATATTGAACTAGTGAAGTTGTGGTTGAACATTTCTGCGCCAATAAAGATTTTATGAATTTGGACTTCATCTTTCTCTTGCCTTTTTTCTTGGTTCATTCTTGAAGGATAAGGGATATGAGGGTAACGAGGATCCCTTTGGTGAACCACAAAGTTTCTTTGAGAAGAAGGTTTAGCTTTTTGGACATGAGGAGGTGGGACCTTAATGGTATACTCAAATGTTTAGGGTTGTTAAAATTCTCTTCAACACTTTATCCTCCTTCGGTTATGAATATGGGAAGGAGGGGGGGGGGCAGGGCATTAGGAAACGGCTATGGGGTCTATCAAGAACAAGACCAATTTGAGTGGTAATGGCTTTTAATTCACCCTTCGGGTTAGCAACGGTGTTGCTAGGGAGTGTTCCCGTACCCGAGGTAGAAGCAGTGTTCATTTGAAAGAAGCTTGCCATCATGTTCTTAACCTTGTTTGTTTGGTTAGAGATAGAAGTTTGAATTGAATTTTGCATTTCACTCCTTAACTTATTTTTCACTTGGTTAATTTGGTTTTGTATGGCTTTTATGCTTACATCATTCATTTTCTTAATTTTCTCCAACTCACTTAAAGGAACACTTTGGTTTTGTTGAGTTGGAGCTTGATAATTTGCATTTTGGTTGAAATTGTTTCCTCGGTTATATCCTTGAGGTTGGCTAAACCGGTTTTGGTTATTTTGCCAGTTTTGTTGAGCAAAACTCCAGGTTGATGAAGTTTATGTAAGATTAGCCACACTGGAGCGACGATAACCGGACTTACCCTGATTTGTAGTTACCGTCGTTGGATGCTGCAACGTATCCTTGGATGTTATCCCGATATTCTGGGAAAGTGTTGCCATCGGCGGCGACACACAGATAATACGGATGAGCACCACCGCAAGTAACACAAATCTCCTCAACAGCTTTTACGGAAGCTGGAGGTGAGGTTGCTTGAATTGTTTAAGAATAGCATCATAGCGGTTGTCACAACACTTCATTTGCTGATTTATTGCTGGTAAGTTTGCCTGTATATCGAAGAAGAAGAATTACCTCCATGATTTCACTTGAGAAACAATCGATTTGTTTCGTGAATTGCGGACCTTGGATTTGTTTTTGATAATCGTCAACACATCTTAAGTACTTCTTTCCAAAAGATTGCCACTGGGGACGGCCAGCAGTATTCAAGGGAATCTTTGACTTCGGCACGGGTTCAAGGCATTGTAGAAAGTATCAAGTTGGTGCAATTCGGTGAAACCATGTAGAGGACAAGCACGAAGGGGATCTTTGTATTTAATTCCTATGCATCTTGAACGATTATAAACCGTTGTGTTAAAAATTAGAAATTTCATTTCGAAGGTTTGTCGTTCTTGAGGGGGGAAAGAATTCGTTGATGAATTTGGACACAAGATCTTCCCAAGTGAGAATAGAACGAGGGGGTTCTTTTTCAAGCTAACGACGGGCTGCCCGCAAGAGAACAAAGGAAAAAGCATAAGCTTAATCGCTGAATTCGGCACATCCTTGTATTTGATGGTGGAAGTTATTTTGTTAAACCAACGAATGTGATCATGATGATTGTCTTTCTCAAGCCTGAAGAATTGGTCCGAAGTCATCATATTAATGAGACTATTCTTGAGCTCGAAATGCTCAGCAAGAATTGGAGGAACTACAATTGCCTCCTTATATCCCTCGGTGGGTGCACGGAGCAATTCCGCCATAGTACGTTGATCGGCCATCGTAACTACGGGTGATTCTTCAAGAGCGAACGGTTCGACTATTTGATTAGAACGTCTACGGTTATGACGTTTCGGGTTTGAAGTGGTTGGATTAGAAGAAGAATTACCAACGAGATTAGAAGAAGAACGAGTACGCATGCACTAAAAAGAAATTAAGAGAAAATAAAAGAAAAATATTTTTGGCTTTTCAATAATTTCACAATTTATTTTAATGGTCAAAACGAGATCGAATAACTTAAACCAACTATATCCGACAAGCTTCAAATTAATCTTTAAAAGAATAAAATCTCAAAGGATGCGAAGAAGTTAGGAAAGCGTTGCGATGCGTCATTAAAAGAACTGTATCGTGTTTAATTACACATACCTTTGACCACTAAAAATGGACTTAAATGACTAAAAACGTACCAAAAATACATTGTATTTATATGTTTTACATTTGTAAATGTGCAGAATAGGATATCTAAGAAAAGGGACAAAAATTCGAAGCCAAAACGGGGACAAAACCTGAGAGCACGTGGAGAAAGGAAAGAGCGTAAGAGAAGGTTCAAAAATCAAAGCAAGTCAAAAGTCTAACGATCAACAAAATTCAAGTCAAATCAACCCCGAGATGAGGCATTGGAAAGAGCATCGAAAACCAAACCCAAAAACCTAAACTGCCAAAAGTGGGCCCACCCGTACCCACCTAGTGGGCCCGGGAAAGCCCACTTATATCTTATAAGCCTTAAGCCTTAATAAAAGCCCAACACCACTTTACTTTTATACCCGTCCCAACAATGAAGCCCAACCACCCACATTTGTTTTAAAACCCGTCAACACCCAATCCCTTTGAAATTTAACCACGTTAGTATTAAAGGAGGGGGGGGGGGGGGGGGGGAAAGACTAACGGTGCATACCCATCCCAAACTCCAAGGAGAAAGATCGCATCACCAAGGACTTTAATTGTAATAAACAATATACAAGTTAAGGGGTTTTGTTTCTGCCAAACCTAAACGTTCACCATCTGCAACCAAATCATATTTAGACAAACAGGACAAACCCCTTTTCCGCGCTAAACCCCATTTTCAATGTTCACCCTCCATCCCCAAAATTACACTTACCCAAGGATTAAACCCCCCGTCTTAAACGCTTTTAGAATACCGTTAATGATGCAATGAGTGACGTTTTGCTCTGACACGTTGGCAATCCAAAAGCAATCATTGGGGAATGATTGCGTGGCAATAATCAAGGGCCATGATTGATCAAAAGAAGCACAAATATGATTTGAAGGGCCAAGATTGATGCTGCTTTTCCTCTCACACAAGAAAACCAAGCCAAGGATCAAGATGAGTCTTTGAAGCCTCTCACATAACAAACACACCAGCAAGAGCTCTCACAAAAAAAGCACATTCCTAGAATCTTCTATGGCTTAGTATAAATAGAGCTCAATTATTGTGGCAAAAAGTTTTTCTTATGTTTTTTTTACCTAGTTGTAATTTTCAACTTATTTTTAGTGTAACCTTTTAATATTGTAATATTTTCTTTATGAATTAATGAAATTTAAAGTTTTATCTTAAAACCCGTTTTATTCATTTGTGTTTAAAACTTATCAAGAATCTTTCTTAAGCTTATATAAGACCTTATTTAAGCATATTGTTAAGCTGTTTTTATTTATATAAAAAGTATTTAAGAAAATTTTACAAAAAAAAAATATATATCCACTCTAAAACACCACAGCTTATTTGGATGATAAGCCGGATTTGGATGGGCTTATAGACAATACTAGCTTGTCTTTTGAGAAGCTAGAGCTTGTAGATTAGCTTATTTATAAGCTTGATTGCCCTGTTTTGAGCAAGGGCCTTTGTAAGTCTCTTTTTTTTTTAAATTTCATTTTACTGTAGCATTGCTTATTTCTGCTTACATTTGCTTATTTATGTTTGCTAATTTATGTTTGCTTATGATGTTTAATGCTTATTATGCTTGTTTTATAGTTTAGAGATCATTTGTTTAAGTTTTTTTATAAATTGTCTTAAATAGCTTATTAAATTGCATAATCTGTTTTAGCTTATTTAAGTGCTTATTTGTTATTAAAATATGCTTAATATTGTTTATTATACTTGTTAGATATCTGGTCTTAAGGATTTGTTCATAAAAAAATTAAGTTTTCAAGTAGAAAAGGCATTTTAAGTGCTTAAAGGGGTGTTTGGTTTAACTGTTTTAATGGGTCAAAACCTATTTTGTGCACTTGAGTCAATTTAGTTTAGCTTAAATTAGTCCAAAAATTCAGTTTGATTAAGTTTTTAAATATTAAATCTCATTGTTAATGTTTTAAGAGTTTGTGGTTTGAAACTGTGAGGTTTAAGCTCATCTTATTTGCTTATTTGATTGTGATCTTGCTTATTGTTGTTTTGTGATGTTTTTTGTGTTTATGCATGTCTTGAAATACCTTAGAAATATAGACAAATAGGCCTGCATTTCTTGTTTTAAGTTTTTGCCAAATCTGTCATTTTTAACTATGTGTTAAAAAAAGAAGAAAAAGCTTTTTCAATTGCTTATTGTGAATTTCAAAATGCTATTTGATTCTTGATATAAACTCTTTGAGGTCAAATCTCAATCTGTTTGTAGGTTATAAGTTCATAAGGTTCTGTTTGTTTGCTTATTTTTAAGCTCAAAAGTGGTTATTTGTGAAGATTGCAAAAATTTGTGTAAGTGTTGAATCTGTGTGAACTAGCTTTTTCATGAAGCTTTTTCAGTGCTTATTTGAATTTCAAACTCATTTTTCTTTATTACTTATTGTAGCTCTTTGGCCAATCTTTTTAGTGGTATAAGCCACTAAGCCATAAGGATTCATTTTCTAGCTTAAAAATAAGCTACAAAGTAGCCTTTTGGCTGTTTGCTTATCAATTTTGGCCAAAAAACTATTTTGCTTATTTAGGTTTATTAGCTTATTGCATTTGCTTATTTTAGGTTTAGTTTAGCTTTTTAGGTTAGTTTAAGCCCACTTTAGCTTAATTCCTTTAGTTTAGAGCTTATTTAAGCTTATTTGCCTTTTAGCTTAAAATTTCTAAGTATTATAGCTTTTTTATTATTCTGTCATTCTAGCTTATTGTAGTTGCTTATTTTTGTTCTTAAGTGCTTTTTAGATATAGCTTATCATTTGCCTTAGCTTATTTCTCTTTGTGGTTTGATTTTTAGTGCTATATTAGCTTAACAGTTAGCCATTTTAGACTTAGGGAAGTTTAGCTTAATTCTGTCACTCTTTTCAGCTTATTTTAGTGCTTATTTGTGATTTATAAAAGTGTTTTTGTAAAAAGTGCTTATTTTTTAGTCTTTTAAAAAGTTGTAAAAAATAGCAAGTAAAAAACATTTCGGAATTGGGGGAAGCCAAGGGTGAGCAGGACTCGAACCTGAGACCTCTACCCCAATTCAACCAAACGTTTTATACACAACACACACTACCACTCGCCCTGGGGTCTTTTTCGATTTTATCTTGCAATATTAATCTTTTTTACACGTTTTAACTCTTTTGGCTTATAAGCCGTTTTTAGCTTATTTCACAGCTTATTTGATAAGCTGTTTTTCCCAGCTTATTTTTATTACATTCTTCATTGTTCAAGCTACTTTTGCTAATTTTTCTAGATTTTTAGCAAATAGTTTAGTATTTTTAAACATTTAATTTCATTAAAATCGTTTTTAATTCATAAAAAATTATAAAAAAGTCAAAAAATTATAATTCTTTTTTAGAAAATTTTCTTTTAACATTTAGGACTTAGGAAAATTAGATTTGCTTCCGTAGGGTTAAAATTGCAAAATTTGGTTTTTTTAAAAACGAGATTGAATCCCGTTCACGTTTTTAGTGTTTTTAAGCCCTAATTTCTTTCGTTTTTGGTCTAGTTTTCTTAGTTCTTATCTTTTAGTTAATTAGGACTTATAAAAGCCAAAAAGATCATTTTAGAACTTAATTTTGATAATTTAGGGTTTTTAGGTCACGTTTTAGGATTCCCGGTTTGCATTTTTAGTTAAATTAGTTTTGTCTTAATTGTTTTTAAGTGTTTGCCTTAATTTTCCTGTAGTTTTAGATAACCAATCAAAATCTTGCTCCATTCAAGCATCGATTCTCAAAACGACTCTCGACTTTCAATTGCAGTCCTCGTTGGGGATAACGACCTGGGAATCATACTTCCGGTTTACTACAATTGAGAGATTTTTGACTTTCCTTATTATAAGTATTATATATTTATTTATATATATATTTAAAAAAGGGTAATCACCATTCAATCAGCTTCTGATAGAGATTTTCCATGATGTTGTTGAAACATCAGGATGTCATTGCGGAGTTTTGCGATCCTTCCCAGTGGAAAGAATTGAGCAAGGAAAAGAGTAGTAAGATCCTCCCATGTGGTAATGGATAATGCTGGAAGTCGTTCAAGCTAGTTGCTAGCTTAATCGCGAAGGGAAAATTGAAGTAAATGCATGCGCGTTCTTTCCTTGTTTTCACCGTCAAGGTCAAGTAAGTCCACAAGTTTTAAGAAATCCTTGAGGTGTTGGTTTGGATCCTCGGACTGAAGTCCGTGGATGAGCATTCGTTTTGCACCAACCGGATGGTGTCGGATCGAAGAGGTGCCACGTTGTTCCCTACAGGGAGCTTGATGGTATTCCTATAGCCTTCGTGGCTAGGTTAGGAGTAATCTCCAAGAGTACGGATAGGATTCTCGTCTCCCATGGAGGTTGATGAGAATGTGTTACGAAACAATTATCACAAAGAAAAGATAGACTATAAGAAAGCTAATATACGGAATTAAAGTCTCACTTGAAAGGGTTCAAGCGAGTAGAACTAAGTTAAACTATGATTAAAACCTAATTATTCCCCACGCAGCGGCGCCAAAAACTTGATGCGGTCGTCGTAGGACTTCAACAAGAAGTTTTACAACTCCCTAGGCTGAGCACCTAACCGTTTTAGTAGTAGTATATGCAAGACTCGGGGGTTGTTATCGTTCTCTAGGGGAATAGGCTGAAAAGGCTCGATCACGGTCTAACAGAATTCTAGGGGTTGAGAGAAGATTATTTTTGTGTTTTTATATTTTATAGAAAGCGTGTAAATCTATGGTTTGAGAGGTTGGTTTGTTTAACTATTAACTAAACTAATATCTAATCTACTGGTGATAACTTTATGATAATTAAATGTAGAGAGAAGTGCAAAAATTATCCACGTGGTTTGTCAAAAAACCGTCTCACGTCCCTCGTTATATAATTGTCCAAAACACATCCCTACGTCAATGTTTTGGGACACGATACATCCCTTGGACTAACGGTGCAAATTTTTTTCTCGTTAATTATTAACGAGGTTCTAATTTTTAATGGTGCAACTATATATGAGGGTATAGTTGTCTTTTTGCTGTCACGGGGATGATTTTTGCACTTCTCTCTTAAATTTTTTTTTTTTTGTTTTTTAATTTAAAAAAAACTTTTTTACATTTTTAATTTTTTTTACAAAATCTTAAAAAAAATTTTGCACTTTACAAAAATCTTATTTGTTTAAAAAAAAAATTAGTTTTGTTTGTTTTTAAAAAATTTTTTACAAAACTTTAAAAACAATTCGTACTTTTACAATCTTAGTTTTGAAAAAAAAATGTAAAATTTTTGTATATTTTAAAATCTTAGTATTTAAAAAGTGCAAAAAAAATTTAAAAAGTTTTGTAAAAAAAGTGCGAAATTTTAAAAAAAAA